>LNAC01000704.1:358171-380932 GCA_002007465.1 Ailurus styani
GGAGCCCGATGCGGGCCTCGATCCCAGGACCCTGAGATCATGACCTGAGCCGAAGGCAGAGGCTTTAACCCACTGAGCCACCCAGGCGCCCCTAAACTGGTCTCTTCTTTGGAGCCCGTAGCTCTTTGTTCTTTGCGCTGGTACAGGAGAGCTGCAGAAGTGAGCGTCTTTCCCTGCGCCCCTAAACACCACGAACTCCTAGATGGTGGGGTCTATGTCTTATTCACCTTTCCAGAAAACCTGACTCCTGTCTGCGAGGAGTTCCCAGTCCGGGCAGGGAGACAGACATATAAACACGCAATTATACTGCAATTTGGAAAGTGATGTAAAACAATTGTCTAAATTAGTGCGCACAGATGAGCTCTAATTTACCAAAGAACCCTGTTCTTCTCATGTAAGAAAAGAGCAGTCGGCATGTAGGTGTAAGTGTGTTTCTTAAAATAGCAGTGTTTTCCCAGTGTTCGTATCAATATTTATATTGTTGCTTGTGCTCTGTAAAAAAACAAAAACTCTCAAATGACATTGTAGATCCAATGTTAGTGAGAAGAATTGAGGAGTCTGTTGAAACTGTGTCATATAGCAGAAGCGATACACACTCCTCCAAACCAAATAAAGTCTCACTGAACCTTTGCTGTAAGCTAAGACTTTAAGTGCCATTTATTTGTTGAGCTTTGCCCCTCGAAATTGTTCAGTTTGGCACAAGAACTTTAAAAGTATTTATAGTTTAATTGGTATGTGGTTTATTTTTAATTATATTAAAATGACCTGCTTATATTAAAATGACATGCTTCCCAAAACCTCATATTGCCTTAACAACATTGTTGTAGCAGGGAAAGATTTCAAAATGTTATTCTAAGGAGCAGGGGAAAGGATTTCAGACCAACACACAGTCCATATCTCAGTTTTTTTGTTTGTGCAGAGCTCCCAGGACATAGTTATAAAATCATTTTCTATTTTCTATATGGCCAGTGTTTGGGGCTTTGGGGAAAAATATTTTTAAAATTATTGTTATTTTTTGGTACCTGCCTTTTTTTTAAAAAAAAAATACTCTGAGTCAAATTACAGCTTATAACACCATAACCTTTATCCATATATAGCCAGGCAAAGCTTTCTGCTGTTAAGAAGAACTTAGAAATACTTTAGAGAGGGAAAGCATTGCTATTTTTGAGCAAACTCAGAGAGTTTAGAAGCATTATTTTGAAATGTGCTTCCTTAAAGTCAGAAAGAACTTAATTAAGTTCCCAGGGCTAATTGTTTCTGAAGTGTTAACATGTCATTTGTCTATTCAAACTCCAAAGCAAATCTAATACGGGATTTAATAACCTGTTTATGTGAATAGAAATTTGGGGTGGGGGTGGCGTGGGAGAAGAGGGGAAAGCTAATAGGGCTTTTACCTAGTTAGTGGGTTTAAGGAAGAATTCTTTCTGTCTTCATTTGAAACAAAAGGCAAATCCTATGTTCAAAACTCCTTCTGTTTGGGAGTATAAATTGGGATGACAAGGAAGTTGCGGAACAAAACAGTATTTTTATACTTTGTTCATTTCATATTTATCACTAGCTTGTTTGCTAATTTTCATTTGCAAGAGGCAATTCTTCCAGCTAACTGGGTGCCTCAATGGGCCACTGATTTCTTTGAAGTGACAGTCTGTAAATATGCATAAAAAAGGGATGCAATTAGCGTGTGTGTGGTTCAGTGCAGCCTGATTCCATTGGCAAGTTTACCCACAGTGTTGATAAGCTACATTATCTAGAAAATTGGCCGCTGAAAAACAGCACCTTTGATTGCCAGCAAAGGTTCCAGATAACAGGGTGCTGAAGAGAAATATAATTGAGGTTGAATATATTAACCAAGGTGTCACATGCTCCTTAGAAGCTCTAATTTATCAGCATGTTGGAATTTTTATTAACATTTGGAATGCATTTCTACCACACTAATGAAGTGGAATTGGCAGTTCAGGTTTTGGTTATTGTCATTTCTGAGAAGTTAAATGTAATTTCTCGTTAGACACAGTTATGTAAATATATTTGTTCAGGGGCTAAAAAAATTATACATTTTGCAAAATATAAATATGTTGTTAAGAGGCGGTGTGACAAATCAGTGATGGCTGAAGTCTGAAAACCAGCCACGTATTTATGCTGCGTTTTGTACATTTCAGCTCTTCTTTGTGGGGGGAGTTTGAGAGAAATGAAGGGAGCTTAATTTTATTAACTCTGCGACGGGCTCACCGCTATGAAAAACAGTTAAAATTAGCCACTGTTTTAGTAGGCTAGCTATCTAAAAGGATTTTATGATTAAAATATTTTTTTTAAATGAAAACTTACTTAAATGATAAGGTTGAAGCATTTCTGGAAGAAATCTGCTTTTCTTTTCTCCATCCCTATTTGGAAGACCCAAGACTTCCATTCATTTTCTAATTTTGATAAATAGGTTTCGACAAACGTATGTCAGCAATAACCTTAATTTCTATCCATTAGAAATAAACTGAAGTGTGCAAACCTGGAATTATTTCAGGTTACAGAAGTGTGTGATAAACCAGATATTTTTTAAAGCAAGGGTATGAAAATTACAAACTTTGGGATAATGGAAGAGGAAGTCAGCAATACCAGAGGAAACACACACAGGCAGCTTCGTTAGTGTATTTCTTAAGTTACGTGGGTGGATTCAAGGGGGTTTCATTATTGTAAGTCTTACTTACATATGTGTAACATACACTTGTATGTATCATATATCAAAGCAAAAAACATTTTTTGAAAGAAAATAGCTCCATTTCTACTGACTCGTAAATTTTCTTCAGGGGAAATGATTATGAGTTGCATCCCAATGGTGTGCTTTGTATTTGTAACAGGCTTTAGTATTACTTAACTGTACACATCTCCGACCTCAGGGAATGATGCCAGCAGTTTTCCTCCATTAGTAATAGATGTGGTGGCCACAAAGCAATGGTTCCCTTAGGATGAATGACCCACGTGAGATATTTTTCCAGCTTTCCCTTTGCGTTCAGCCCTTTGCAACTGCCAGGCTTCTACTGTCCCTCCAGGGCTCCTAACTTTACTCCTTCTTCCCCTACTCGCTGCCACCCCTCCTGGTATCCCTTGACCCAGGTTTTTATCCTTGCTGCAATTCTTCTCATGCATCTTACACCGTCATCCTATAAACTTCTGACCCCTATCATCGGTCTCATTATAGGGGCTTGCAGTGAGGGAGGGGCAGGGTTGGTGTTTCTTTTAAGAGCAGGAAATTTTGCTTGCCATTAGATTTGTCGTGGAGAAGTCTCATACCTGTGCTCGCCAAATTAGATGTTTCTTAGGATTCCTATTATGGTGGGTTTAGTCAACTCTCTCTTATCATGTGTTTTCTTATTCTTCTAATGTCCTGGGTTGGGCAGCTAAAATCCACAATTCCCAGACTCCCTTGCAGCTAGGGTTCTGAAGGAAAATTAGGTTCACACAGGTGCACGCAGGCACTGTTTGGAAGGTCGAAGTAAGACAGGGGTATTTTCCTGCAGCTTCAGCTGCTGCTGCTGGTAGGCACAAGCCTGGAGGTGTTGGGTCTGTTTGCAGCAGTATTTTCATGTCATTCACTGACTTCCGGAAGGTTGAGTGGCAGTGCTAGTGGCCTGGATTCTGGATCATGCCTGTGTCTCTGTATCCTTGAATTCAGCAGTTCTGTGGGCTGCCGTGAGAGTGATTCTTTAGATTGTTCAATGAGACAGATGTAGGAGCTGCCTTGACAGGCTGGTTGTCTTGCCAGCTTCTTTAGCCCTTCCAACATTTTTGCAAGCTCTTAATTCCATGCATTAGGTTTCTTGAGGCTCAAGGGTTCAGTTTTGGCCAGTTACATCTGGATCCGTACATCTAGAAGTGTGGTTCAGGTGCCTCAAAAACAGGGCCAGGCTTAGGGCAAGGCAGTCAAGGTATCTGGGGCACCAAATTGCTTTCAGGGCCACAGAAGTGTCTCCTTAAATTTTGTGTCCTCGGTAGCTCTCCTGCCTCACCTTAGTGAGGGCTATGTGCCGTCATTAAATAGCAGATGTTACTTACTATCAAAATAACTAAATAACATCTACAGAAGGTATTAGAAAAATATAACCCATGGGTTTAATCTGACCCACTGCCTGTTTTTTTGTTTGTTTGGTTGGTTGGTTTTTTGTTTGTTTGTGTGTTTGTTTTGGTCAGTAAAGTTTTATTGGAGCAGAGCCAGATACTTCTTTTATACAATGTCTGTGGTGACTTTCATACAAGAGCAGAACCGCGTAGTGGCAACGGGCTGCAAAGCAGAACACGTTTACTATCTGGCCCTTTACAGGAAAGTTTTGCAGATTTGTGCTCTGTGGCCCTGCAGCTGTGCCTTGGCTTGTGGAGTCAGACTGCTTGAGATCAACTCGTGCTTCCCCACTGAGTCTTGGGACGCTGCTCAGGCCTCACGCAGTGCTGTGCTGGGGTCCACTGGCGCTGATCGGGTGTGTCTCTGGCCAACTCCACATTCATCGATCACGTTGGTAGCTCGAAATCAGCCTTGGTTAGGAGTACTTACAGGAAAATGGGTAACTGCTATGTATCACAGCTTTCTCAGAGAGCTGGCAATTAAAGATGTGCTGTCTCTGGAAGGGTTATATTCTTCTTCAAAATGATGTGATAGGTGCCTTTAGTGGCCCATCCATTTCACTGTAGCCAGTCCTGCACCTGGCCCTTCAGTGCTGCAGGGTGGACAGCTCATATGTGGGTCCTCCTTAGGGGAAGTCAGTGGCTTGTTGACACAGGGAGGACACAAGCCCAGCTCTGGGGCTCCAGAACATGACTCAGATCACGGCTAGAGTCCTCCAGGGCCATGTTCTCCACTGGCTCTTTTAAGCTTCCCTGGCCTGCTTCCCTCCTTCCACTGAAGGGTGGTTTTAAAGAGCTTGACTTAGGATCTGGGTGAACAGAGTGAAGAATCAAAAACACAAAATCTGAGGACACATCCCCCATCAAGGTTAAGCAAGTTGCACAACCCCAAGAATGAGTGCCCCCCCCCCAATTTTGTGGCTTATCAGATGCCTCACTCTCTTTTCCCTGTCTGGGCTCTGCTGGCCGTGGTATGTCACACAGGCCTGGATTCCTGCTTCAGGTTCTACTTGTCAGAAACCCAACCTAAACAAATGGGGGTAATAATGAATCCTGTTACCTATTGATTATTGTGAGAACTGAGTATGGAAAGCATTTAGAATGGTGACAGAAACAATAATGGGCAGGTAGGCAGACACATGGATGGAAGGACAGATCGGACATATAGCTTTTATACTTTTGTGCATACCATTCTCTCCACCTGAAATGCTTCTATTTGCTTATCTAAAGGGCACTTCCCCTCAAGACCAATCTTGACTATGAAACACTCACTAGTGGCAGCATTCTGAATCACTTATGTTTACTCTACATCCCATAGCTCTGTGCTTCCAACTCCACTGCCGTGTTTTGCCAGATGAACTGATTTTACCCCTTCTATTGTGTCCATGCCCTATAACCTGTTATCTACATGGTAACTTACTCAAATCTATTGACCCCCATGGTAAAACCAATTTAATGATAGTGGAACAATTAGCCTGAACAGCAGTTCTTAAAGAACCAAACTGGTGGCTTTGGAATGTGGTTCTTGTGTTTCCTACCAAGTATAAGGATCACCCAGAGCCCACAGCTCATGAAGGGGACGTTTGCACACAGTCGGCTTGTACTGCCTGCCATATTTGTTTCTTAGACTTTCAACAGGTTTTAATGGCTATATTGGTAGATCCCCTTCCCTGATATTTTAGCTAGTTTGTAAAAACTGTTGTGGTCTATCCCAGCATCCTGTTTACTTTACTCATGGGTCTCATCAGTACTTAGGCTTTTCTAATTGATTTGTTTAGTGGAAGCCATCTTTGTCCCTGACAAGGCTTATGCTCCATGAAGGCAGGCTCCTGACTCTTCCTGCCTGTTGTCTCTAGCCAGCCTGTCATCGGACGGGCACACAGAGGATATATGGTTACCATGACTAACACAACAAATGAAACGTGTTGACTCTGGAGCTATAGTACTATAGTGTAGGCTTAAGAAAGATTTTTAAGGTGAATGAAGGAAGTCACTTGAAGAAATTCACCAGCATTGATCCCATGAGGCCAGGAGCTTCTCTTGTTTGAGCTGGATAAATCCTGTACTTTTCTACAAAGTGCAAATGTATATTCATATATCTTTTCCCTGAAGTTAGAACTTAAGTGAAAAATACAGAAACGGTGCGATATCTAAAATTACAAATGTGTACCACAAATTATTTACTTCAGGTGCATTCAAATTGTGAGAAGAATGAATTTCAGGTAAGAATTATAGCTGAGATGATGAAGGAGACACTCAGATGGCTCTGTGGGTTGACTCAAAGGAGATGAGTCCACCTCATTGTTGTACTGTGAGGGTATAATGCTGTGAGTGTCTGGTTTTCCTGTAATCTCAGCACAGGTGCAGGTAGCTGGTATTTGAAGGGTCATCTGTGCTAGTGTTGGCTATGTTTTCAAACTGGGTTCCTTAGAACCCTAGCTGGGTCCTAAGAGTCTCCCTGAGAAGGCGCGTTGTGGTGTGGTGTGGAGGGCCAGAGTGGACAAGGCAGGTGGGTATTAGGAGACCCACCCTGGTTTAAATGAGAACAATGCTGCCTCTATCTGTTAATAATCTAATGGGCACTTGTTTAAAATTTAATTTAAAATTGTTTAAAACATACAAAAATGCTTAAAATTTAATTTACAAATGTACTGAGAATTAAATTAGAATTCTAAACTCTGAAATCAGAACATGTTGACACTTGTATTCTTTCCAGATGATTGAGGTAATTTAACTTTCTGGGCAGACAACCTCAGTCTATTAGGTTATTGGTTTGGTATTCACAAAACAGTATCAAAATAAATATCCCTCACTAAAACACACACAACCATTCAAATTCCCTTATGCTTAATAGAGAAGTGGAATTTAGTAAATACTTCGCATCAACTTATTTTGATAGTAGAAAAAAATATGCGACTTAACTTTTTGACTTCATGGTCTTTTTGCTTCCATCGCTAACAAGATCATGTTATGGCCAATATGCTCTGCCCCAGGATCCACCCACCTTTGTATCCATGACCCCTAATGATGTTATTCCTGACCCAAAAGTCCATTCATCCATCAAGCACTTATTTTTTTTTTTAAGATTTTATGTATTTATTTGACAGGGAGAGACACAGCAAGAGAGGGAACACAAGCAGGGGGAGTGGGAGAGGGAGAAGCAGGCTTCCTGCTGAGCAGGGAGCCTGATGTGGGGCTCGATCCCAGGACCCTGGGATCATGATCTGAGTGGAAGGCAGATGCTTAACTGACTGAGCCACCCAGGCATCCCATCCATCAAGCATTTATTGCACTTCTATTATATGGCAACCATGGGATCTGAGGCTAGATAGATTACTAAAGATGTACCTGCTTCCTGCTCTCATGAAGCTCACATTCTCCTGGAAGAAGCGGAGTCTGAACTAATAATTACATAACAAACATTTCAATACAGTTGTGATTAGTAATAGTTAAAAAAAAAAGAAAAAAGATCTAGTGTCTTTAAGACCATTTATCAGAAGAGGCTAACAGGCCAGGGGCACAGGGGAGTAGATAAGGAGCGTCTCTGCAAAAATGATACTTAATGGCATTTAAATAAAAGTGAAGGATAAACAGCTCTTGGGCTGCAAGTTGCTATGTAAGGTAGTTTTGGGGGGGAATCATTGCTGGTTACTGCTCTGCCTTCTTAGGAAAACAGGCCCTTGAACCACCTTGGTTTCTGCCTTTTCATGTCTTCACACACACTAAGTGCTTACAGGAAATAGTATAGCCAGTGGGAAAAACACGAAGCAAAGGAAACCTGTGTTTGAATCCAAGCCCTGCTGCTCACTGAGCTGTGAGTTCTTGGGCAGTTTTCTTATTTTGTCTGAAACTTATTTGTTAAACACAACCCTCCCTGGGATATGGGGAGGATCAGCCACCCCCCTCCTAAGGGCAGACTTTGCCCTAGCATCTCTTTGTACTGACTTTGCTGTATACCATTTCCAGTTCCTAACATCCCTACGAGGTAGGGGCTGTTGCTGTCTCCATTTCTCAGATGTGGAAACTGAGGCAAAGAGGTTAGCTCTCTTGCTCAAGATCACATTGTCTGTCAAGTGTTGGAGCTAAGATTCAAATCTAGACAGTGACTGGGTCTGTGTATTTGTGTACTAACTCTTGATGTGTAAAGCAGCTGGCCAAGTGAGTGCCTGAAGGGAGCTGAAATAATCATTTTATTTTATTTTATTTTATTTTATTTTTAATTTTATTTTTATTCTTTGCCCAAGGGGTACAGGTCTGTGAATCATCAGGCTTACATCTTTCACAGCATTCACCAAAGCACAAACCCTCCCCAATGTCCATAATGAAATAATCATTAAAAAAAGAGATTTATTTATTCATTTTAGAGAGACAGAAAGTGATAGGGAGGAGGGGCAGAGGGGGAGAGAGAGATGGAGAGAGAGATGGAGAGAGAATCCTCAAGCAGACTCCCTGCAGAGCACAGAGCCTGGCATGGGGCTCGATCCCGGGACCCTGATATCATGACCTAAGCCAAAACCAAGAATTGGCTGCTGAATCAAATGAGCTATGCAGGTGCCCCAAGGAACTGAAATAATCATCTCTCTCCCCTTGACTATTGGGAAGTCTAGGGCCCTGAAGGACTTTGTTGATCTAGGGAATTACTCAGAGGCACATGACTTATGGAAGAAGAAGCATTCACTTTTACTAAAGAGCTCAGGATTCCAAGCATTTGCCAGAATTGGTTGTCTTGAAAGGCTTTTATTGTTTGCCATTTGGTTTTCATTCTGAAGCCACGTGTGACCATAATTTAAATACTTGTGGAGGGATACCATTACTCCAAAGCTTCAAGTCTACATGTCAGCTCCCTGTCTTTACAGCAAATGTTGTGGGTCATTTCTCTTTTTGTTTAAGCTGAGAATTCTAGAAAATCATTCTCACCCACAGATTTTATGTTGCCTACAGCCACGACTTCTCTCCACTGAGGGAAGGGCTAGAGTTCTCTGGGCCCACCTCTTTCCACCAAATCTAGCCACTCCCCACCTCCAATGACAGCGGCAGGACCTTCAATGATGAGCTGTATTCTCAAAATTTCTGGGTTTCCTTGGTGGCGTTTTGGTCCTGCGGGCATCACGGAAGAGACATGCTTCGGTGCACTGCAGACTAGGATTGTTCTTGCTCTCCTTCCCCCAAACGTAACCTGGGTAAGTTCTACAAACCCCTCAGATGTTGGTTCTGCATGTCATTTGGAATATAACCTCTCTTCCCTGAATAAATCAGTCCTATTATGAACTGCCATCTTATCTTTACTTAAACTTCTTGTATTTATCACCCAGTGTCTACCACTTACCTACCCATCCATTCATTCATCCATCCATCCGTCCATTGTAAGCTACATCCCAAGTAGAACCTCTATTGGTTGAATGAATGAATGAATGAATTAGTGGAGATTAAACACACTTGTATAGGTATCTTTTCTACTGTTTGGCCTTTTCAATAATCCAGGCAAAACTGGAATCCCAACCACAGAGCTTCATTTTTGCTAGGAGATACACCAGCACATGCTCTTTAACTGTATTTCTGTTCCCCATCACACCCTTCCACCTTGATACTTCTCCATCAGCTTATTTGTTGTATGCCTCTCTCTCACTTTTTGTGGGGCTCCTCAGTGTGGGATCAATAAACAAACTTTAGTGGGGCCCTCAGGAATTCACTCAAACCATTTTGCCTAGAGATTCTTCATTAGGAGTTCCCTTTGCCTGGTGCAGCCTTTTCTAGAATCATGTAAGGGTAAAGTGAAGAACAAGAATGGATTTGAAACAGAAACCACAATTGCAACTGACACTAATTAACAGAGCTGAGAAAATCTTTCATTAGGAGCGTTTAAATCATGTAGCCTGGTTTTACTTAGAATGGAATAAAAAAAGTGGCCTGTGAACCATTTAATGAAACTTGAAGAGATTATTTTCTTTCCTTCTTTCTCACAGAATATATTTGGATCAGAGAAGTTATATTTGTTCAGAAGTAGGGTAACAGAAGAGGGGTACAAGGTCCAGTCTGCCTGTCTGTCTGTCTGTCCCCACTTCCCCTGGTCCCTGTCCCCTGTGCTGTGCTGTTAACTAGGCAGCTCCTTGCCTGCATGACAGAACTTCCCGTGTTACTTCTGTATTTTTCAATCCTATATCCCCAACCGTGAGACTTGCAGCTTATCACTTATGAACAATAGCAATAACTACAAAACGAGCTAACATCTACTGGGCACTTACTGAGTTCTAAGCGCATTACATGAATTGTTTTATTAAATCTACAAATAATTCTACAATGTAAGAACAATTATTATCTCTGATTCACAGATGGAAATTGAACCATAGCAAGGTTAATGAAGTAATTGATAAATTAATGAATCTGTAGCAATGGGATATGAATTAATCCCTTCTGGACAAAACGTATGCATTATCATAGCATGTGCTTGAGAATAGAATGTCTTACCTCAAGAATGGGTTGGGAGTGGGGGTCATGTCTGGGAAGGAGTCAGTGAGGGAAGAAGGTTAGTTACCATGGCCAATAAAAGAGATCAAGAGTTTATATTTGAAGGTGGCATGGCTTCAGCTGCCTCTCAAATCAAACCCTGGAGTAGGTACCCTTTCCAGCTGTGAGATCAAGTGTCAGATGCTTAACAGACTGAGCTACTCAGGCACCCTTGCCTTCCCAAATTCCATAAGTAAATTCCACATTGCTTGCTAATTTTGAAGAATAAAGTGCTCATTGTTAAAATTCTAACAAGCATAACACAATCATTGTTAACGGACCCAATTTAAGCCCAAAGAATGATGGTGTCTCAGCTCCCTTCAAAGTCAAACACAGTTACTGTTAATTTATCAATATAGTTCCCCCCAATAAGGGAAGGACTAATATGACTAGCATAGCAATGGGACAAGTTCTCTTACACTGAACTGAGATAGTGTTTTAAGGAAGTCGTAAACTGGTCACCTTGTGAAACCACAGACATGATCTACAGCTCCAAACCTGTTTAAGGGATGAAACAACATTCTGAGCTCTAGGTTGCTTATGAATGTCTAAGAATTGACTCAAGGTTTCTTAAGAGCATCCCTTTTCAAGTAAGCATTTATCATGGCAGTGGTATTTATTTCCAAAAACCCTTCCAAGAGATTGTTATGGGATGTAGTAGGTCAGTTCAACAGGAGGTCAGTCTGTTATTGCTAAGAAAAACATTGAGGGAAGCAAACTTTGATACTGACAAAGAAAATCTCCCCAGAAACTATCTCTGGGGCCACGGCTTTCCTTCCTCTTCTCACATTTCCATATGTTGTGGTTATACTTGACGGTTCTATTCTGTGGACTCATGGCTGTCCTCTGTGGGTGCACCAATCCCTTTATCTTATGCTTCCAGTGTGAAAATTCTTTTCCCTTATTTAAACCAAGACAAATGTGAGTGTTTTCAAATGGATCTGTTACCTAAAAACTAAAGTGAAAGAAAATCATATGAAGTCAGGGAACAGAGCTTGTCCTGCCCAGAATCTTATCCTAGCATAGTTGAGGTCTTGGTACCTATTAACTTGGCTGATCAAGCTTCCTGGGTACTCTGCCCTCATTTCTTTTGCTGCATTCAGCCCTGTCTGGATTGGATGCTAGAAAAAGAAGCTCAGACTTCCAGCCTAAAGTCGGTTTAGGTTGGAAGTTTTCTCAGGCCTGATAAGATTTTTCTGTCCTTTCTTGAAACAGCTTCTTATAATTCTATAAATTTAGGCTCCCAATTCCTGGACTATGTTGTTCTTGAGTTCTTTCAAACGTCCTTGTTTGAGAAGCCTTTCCATGTAATTGGTTCTTGTGATGATTATAATTAGTTCTGATGGCAGAGTTCACATTGGTTGAGCACCCCCTGCTTTCAAAGCAATGTCCTCAATGTTTTAGACATTCAGGGGCTCATTCATTTCATCTTCATGACAATCCCGTAGGTCTTTATTAGTGCCATTTATCTAAAGAGGAAAATTGAGGCTTAGAAAAGGTCAAATAACTCCCTCAAGGTTACAGTGCTCATGGTTGAGCTTGAATTTGAGGCCATAGCTGTGTGAGAAGTCCATGCACCATACTTCCACTTTCTTTGAGCCCAAGAGATTCCATTTCTGAGCCTTAGGCCATCCTTAATTGTCCTGAAGGCTTTCTTTTGGAAGACAGAGAGTTTACTACACTGCTATTTTCTTGCCTAGATCTCTGCCATATTCTGTTTCTTAGAAACATTCTTAGTGGCTGCTGGTTGAAGGATAGTCCCTTACTTTGGCCAAGTTGGCCAAGTGCTACTTCTCAGCCTCTGACCTTAGCTTGCTAACTTTGGACCATAAGTTGTTGTCCATGGTGACCAATTCCCAGCTGAGAATCATATCTTCAGATAAACATTCATTCAATTTGATGGGAAATGATCTTAGAAAATTTCCCAGTAGATGCAAGTGTATGTTATAGGAGAAGCAGTGAGCACTATGCAATTTGGAAGCGTATTCCTGCCATTCTGGAAATCATCACCTAAGACCTTGTCCTCTGAATGTACCCATAGGCAAAAAGTAGACCCTAAATTTGAGAAGAAGTGGCCTGATCGACTCAGTAGTCTTGTGGATCTCTTCCACACAGAACCTACTGTTGTTCTCATTAGCAGAGATGACACCTGAGTTATTTCCCCCACTCAGTTAAGCATGGGAGAGAAGAGAAAGGTGGCTTTCCTATTTAAGAAATGGAGTGGGCTGGGAAAGGCATCATCTTTGTTATTTATCTTTTTTTTAAAAGATTTTATTTATTTATTTGACAGAGAGAGAGAGATCACAAGTAGGCAGAGAGGCAGGCAGAGAGAGAGGAGGAAGCAGGCTCCCCGCTGAGCAGAGAGCCCGATGCGGGCCTCGATCCCAGGACCCTGAGATCATGACCTGAGCCGAAGGCAGAGGCTTTAACCCACTGAGCCACCCAGGTGCCCTCATCTTTGTTATTTATCATCCAAACTGCCTAAGAACTTGGAGAAATGTGCCAGGAGTTATCAAAAAAGAATCATAGGCACTTCAATTCTCTAGACCCTCACTGTCTATAGCAAGCACACACTAAGGTCATAACTCAGAAGGAGGGCAGTGTATTCACAGATGTAGGCATCTGTCGATCAGTATATTACAGAGAAAACCAAGAAACACAACCCACTTTGACTTAAATTAAAATATAAATTAGCTAACATAACTGAAAAATCTAGGAGATGGCATTGCTTCAGGCATGGCTGAATCCAGGCACTTGAATGCTGATAGAAAAATTTTCTTTCTTCTTTAGTTTCCACCTGCTTTCCTCTCTGTGATGGCTTCATTCGCAGGTAGGTTCTCTTCCCTTAGGGTCTCCAAATGCTTTAGGCTTGTAGTCTAGAATGAGGGCAACCCTATGATAAAGACAGTTCCTCCTTTTCAGTGCTTCCAGTGCACATCAAACAGGGGTCAGGCTTGGGTTGCCTGCCAGTCCCTGAACCTGTCTCTTTGGTCAGGTTAATAAGTGCTCTGATTGATCAGTCCTGGTGCTTATACCCAATCCTGGGACCAGGTTAGTCCTACTAAGTAAGCCCTATTGAGTGAGACCTGATAAGGGAAACTTTCAAAGGAACACTGTGATAATATTACAATCAGGGGGAGGAAGGCAAATACAACCGATGTTTGCCACGGAGCATCTGAAATGGAAGTAAGAGAGTAACTAGGGTGGAAGGCAAGGCTCACGGTGTAGATCAAAATGAGAGAAAGTCTCATGTATAGACTGGCTCTTCTCTGTTAAATTCAGGAGGCTCTGTGGAGAAGGTCAGACTACAGATGTGATGTGTACTTGGTCCAGGTAGGTCATTGTGGTTCAACTGATGAGCCTCAGTTCCCTCTTTTTTGAAACTGTGGGCGATGATAATCTCCACAGTAGTTTCATTGTGAATATCCAAATGTTATATTCACAGAAAGATGCCAAACGATTCCAAGGGGCCATAGTAGTTTCGTATTCACAAGTCTGCAAGCATCTTCATGGCGTATGATTCTTGCTGTCCAGTAGAGATGGAGTAGAGATGCTTGGGAAATAAAGTGATCCCTTCAGATTTCAGATGGAGTTACTGCTGATAGAGACCGGGAGGTGGGTGCTGGGTGGGGCAAGCAGGAATCTTTCCTAGCCAGACGCTTGTTTTCACTCCCAAACCTCCTGAGGAGATCCAAGTTTGTGTCTCAGCAAAAAAGACAAGCAGACCCTCGGGGCCGCTGAGAAAGAGTCAAAATAGAAGTTGCTAAATTTAAAAATAGGTCTCCTCTGCACTGAAGTGGGGCAATAAAAGAGGATGCTTGAAAAAACAAACTGCTTGCTGTCAAGGCTTCTTTGAGAACGTACGCTTTCTGTATTTGAGTTCTATTCCAACCTTGTTCCTGGAAGGCTCCTTTATGTGGGAGTCCCTCAAAGAGACCAGAAACGAGGACCTTTATTAAAGAGAGCTAATAGGTATGTGGTGAAAAGCAGTCATAAGAAGCGAACTGACATTTATTAATCCATGTGCACTCAGGTTCTAAGGGTTTCATACGCAACACCGTACTGTCACAACTTTCTGAGGTCGGTGCAATTATCATCCCCAATTTATGGCTAGGGAGACTGAGTCAACCGTAATTTCACTGAGGTTTTTCAGCTGGGGAATGATGAAGTTAGAATCCAAATGCAGAGAGCCTATATTTCCAACTGCTTCATTGTCCTAAGGTCAGGCAGACAGGCTGGAGTGGGGCTCTGAGTACGACCAACAACCAGTAACATTGGGACCATGGCTCGCTCGAATGGAAAATGCCAGTAAGAATACCACCTACCCCTGGGGCGCCTGGGTGGCTCAGTCCGTTGAGCGTCCGATTCTTGATATCTGCTCAGGTCTATGATCTCAGGGTCTTGATCTCAGGGTTGTGGAGCCTACTTGGGGGCGGGGGGGGGGGGAAGAACACCAGCTATCCCTTCAGGTTATTTTGAGGGATGATAAGGTGATGGTCAGGTGCACCTTTTATTCCCATGAGTCAGTCTTCATGGGCAGAGTGTGGGACTCCATTTTCCTCAGCCCTGTATCTCCCTCGAGGCCCCACTTGGGCCGCCTTTGATGGATTAAATGTTCCTATTAAGCAGATGGCTGGGTGGATGTCCCTGTCTTTGCTGGCCTTACTTTTCTTGAGTGATTTCCTATGGTAGGAAGGGAGTATCCCATAACAATGAAAAATTGACAGGAGCTATTGATTAAATTCTTTCCTAGCCTCTTTTCCTTGACTTCCCCCCATTAGTTAAACATGAACACCTCAGAGATAAATGTAAAAAGGTGGAGGGAGGTGAGCTGGCGTGGGGATGCCCCCTGTCCTTTGAAGAACAAAATATTATTATTTTGTTTTGTTTTGCTAAAGTCCTATCTTCCTAAAAGATCAAGGGAGGGGAGAAAAGTTTAGATTACCCAAATTACTGGCAATAAATTATTTTCTTTTCTCAGGGACATATGAAAGCTTAGGATGGCAAATACCATCTGAGAAATGTTCTTTTTATTTTGGTAGCACAGCAACTCCAGAAAATAGGTTAATTGGTTCAGAGACTTGCTCTTACTGTTAATGGCATTTAGCTTGTGAAATTGAACAACTGCATCTCAAGACAGAATGTTCATAAAATCGATATTCTGGTTGCTAAGTGTGTGTTTTTAAGATATAGTTTGAATTAATTTATTCAAAGCCAGCTGGTGCTGTTCCCAATATAACCTCTAGGAGGAAACCTCAACCCATGTTGTGCCTAAAATAATCGGGTTTTCCGTGTTCTCTCTCTATTCAACTTTCATATTGTATCTAAGTTAGTACTTTTGATATTTCTAAGTTTTTTTTTTTAACATTTATGTAGAACGCCACATAATTGCGGGAAAGATAATAGTCACATACCCTAGGGCCTACTGTACACTTATGTTAAAAGTACAGCTTTTATTGGCAACTAAAGTAATAACCTTTCCATGTCAAATTGCTTTAAATTAAACTTAAAAAAAAAAAACCACTGGCTGATACCCACACTTAGTAATTGTCAAGCATTAGCATAATGTGGAATGCTAAAGCTGCCTAAATCTTGGGTTTAAAAATAATTATTTACTTAGATAAATTTTGTATGCGGTGCCACATTATTAGAAATCCTTTTTTACCCTTCTAAAAACGCCAGATCAATGTATATGTTAATATTATGCTTAGGCTTGACATGTAAGTGGAACTGTAACTTACGTTAGCCTCGGAGAAAGGGGTCTCGTTTAATCTCTGCTCATCCATCCATCACGGACCACATACAAATGGGGTGAATCGACACTTTGGATGGCTTGGTGTATTGTTCCTGGTGTTGGGTGACCTAACACGTGACCTCAGGGGGAAAAATGTACAAGTCTATTTTTGATGAGGCTGCAACATGGCCCAGCCTGCATAATTTCCACCCATTTCTGAGGCACTTGGGAGAAGAGGATCCTAAATGATGGTGTGTGTGAAGCCCTCAGGCGGAGGTCGCAGCCGTCTTTCCCACTAATGCACTTGTATTTCCCGGATCTCCCCACCCTCAGCGTAGAGCTTTCAATTAAAACCCGCCACAAGTGATTTTATGGTGGTGGGATGCACTTGGTTTTGCAAAGTCTGTCCAGAGATTGGGTACCACCTGGGCACACCTGCCAGCTAAAGCCAGAACAGTTTTTTTTTTCCAACTTTCATGCTATGTTGCTGATTTGTAGTAGAAATTCACTGATAGGGATTGACTTCCTGTCGTTCATGGGTACCACAAAATCCTGATCCTCACCTTGAACAACTTACCTCCCAAATTTATGGATAAAGCATCTTGAAAGTAAGAGCTTCCAATATTGAAGAATACTGACATATATGTACAGTCTGATAAGCACGTTCCCTTCTGTAGGAGTGTCCTGCTGTTGAAAAGTCTGGCAACGTCGGCGGTGGGGAGGGACACGCAAATATTTGGTAATGTTACCAGGTACCGGAGACTCAGAGGATGAGCACGTGACAGATGCTGGATGGCGCAGCCTTCAACACTCTGAACTATTCGTCTTCAAGTCAGAAGATGTACAAAGCTAGTTTACATTGATGCACATGTGGGATTAGCAGGATATATTCTATTCTCTCAAAAATGTTGGATTCCATCTTCGGTTGAACTGCAGTTGCCTGCATTTTGGGATGCCTTCTTTCTGTTCATCGAATAAGTGAAAGAGACTAGATTTCTTCACTTTTTCCTCACTGAGCCAGATGTCTCAAGATGTCTAGGATGTCTAATGTCTCAGATGAGCATAAAAATAAGAAACTGAAGGTCTGGCTTTGAGACCTGTGTTTCTACTCTCCAGGCTGGCGTTGTTTGAATGATGAAGCTCTTTTGGTCAGTTTTCCCATGTACCAAGTAATACTTGTTTTGAAATTAAGCAATGAAACAAAAAGACATTAGATGATGGTTTCAAAGATGGTACGTCTTCAAAGCTCTATGTTCATTTTTCATGTACTTCACTTTCCTCCAAATGTGCCCTGTTTATTCCCTCGTCTGGATCATTGTTTCGTTTGTTTTTCTCCTGCAACAACCTTTACTTTCCACTTGATCCTCTTTCTCCATCCAGTGCTCGTTTTCTGCCCTTTGTGATGATTTCCTCTGATAGTTCTCTCTTGGTTCTGGAATCCTGCAATGCAATCATCTCTACTATATTCTTTCTCATTTTACTGTATTCTGCTTTGCCCTGTTGAGCTTTAAAACTGCTAGTCACTGTCCACCCAAAGAGGAAGCATTTTTTTGGCCCCCAAGCTTGGATATTGCTGGGATTCATTTTGCGTTGCGTTCAGCATTGATCACATTGCTGAGCACAGAGTAGGTGCCTCATACATAGCGGATTCCTTGCTTTTGCTTTGCAGGGATCTATTCCTTTATCATCTCCTCCGATCCTCTCCTAAGTGCCTTTGTGTATAGATCAGACCGTGGCTCCTTTCATTTGTGGAAGGGTACCTGAGACAGACAACCTGTAGTCATTTGCTTTATTACGTTCTTAGCCAAAGGTCTCTGGATGTCTTATCCAGTGTTTTTCTCCACGAGATCTGTTCCTCGAATTTATTTCTGCAAATGTGTGCCAGAGCTCCCTGGGGAGCCTCTCTCCAGGATTAGAACAGCAAGAACATTGGGAGGGTCAAGGGACATGAGTGGTCAAGGGCATGGCAGGATATCTTTGCTGATGCCCCTATTACAAGCCTTCATTTTTACTGAGTCTCTTCCACTGGAATGTGAAGGTCTTTTAGCCAAGCGCTGTCTTTTCTCTACCTTCCATGTTCTCACTCCTTTCCTGACCTATCACCACAGAGGGCCATAATCACAATCGTGAACATTGATAAAGAACATACTCTATTCAGGCAGTGTGTGAAGCACTTGGGTATCACTTCCCTCAACCCTCGCAACAACTTTATGGGTAACTGTGATTATACTCATTGTGTAGATAAGGAAGTTGAGGCCATCAAAAACTAAATGGGAGCTGGAGAGAAGCTCTGGACTGGCCATAAGCCTCTAGAGGGTCACGCTACCTTGGCCTGCCGTTGGCTTGGATTGTGGATCTTTTTGTCTGGCTTGGAAGATGGCTTAGTTAGCTGGGGACAACTAGACAAGATAGCATGCTTTGTGCTAGATCTGTGCCATCACCATCTTCAGAATGAAAGAAACTTAGTTTCGTATTTATAAGGTGAACTCTGGGCATCTCTCCTAGTAACATTCAGGACTGTCCTGTCAACTAGATGCCGGGGTGGGGGTTGGGGTCTGCTGCACGCAGGAGCCCTGGGCAGCTGTGGAAGGAAGGAGTGAGGTTTGTGGAATTCCACGCAGCTCATGTGGTGGAGCGGACGGGGCAGATCCCCTTTGCAGACCAACTGCATCACACAGTTTGGTGATGTGAACTGAGACTTGGAAATATTTCTGCAGAGAGTATTTGAAATGATGCCTGGAACAAAACTGTATTAGCCCATTCATTAAAAAAAAATCTCTTTTCTAAAACCAAAGCTGTTTGATTTTTAAATGAGTGATTGAAATCCTCAGTCAAAGCCCCTAGGTGCCTTTGAGGGATGTTTTGCAACCCCTAACCTTCTGCAGCACATTTTCTATGTTTTATGTTGTGATATACGGGGAAACCACAAACCTGACTCCAGGGGCCAACTTTCCTGAGGTGCTGACTTTGACTTTGGAAATCATATAACCATCAGCCTGCAGTTGGTGTGTGTTATATAAAATTCAAGTTGTGCGTGGCTGAAACCTATGAGTCATCTGTCTTTGAACTCTCCCTCCCTTCCCCTTATCCCAGCTCTGTTGATTTTCATCTCCTGAACATCTCCTGGTGATGTCTGCTTCTTTCCCCCACTACCTCCTCCTTGGTCGAGGCCACCGCCATTGTCTCCTGCCTGAACGAATATAACAGCCTCAGACATCTGTTGTACATCTTTCAATCTGTTCTCTTTTCGAATCTGCAGTGATAGTCTCCAATGCAGATATGCTCCTTGGAGCGTCCTCCTCCCTCTCAACCCCACTGAATACCTGCAGTGGCGTTCCATCCATTGCTCTTAAGATGAAGTCACAGCTCCTTAACATGGTCCACAACACCATACGTTGTCTGGTGCCTCGAATCTAATCCCTCCTGGAGCCTTAGCCCTACTCGCAAGGTCTACCCTACTGCATTCCCTCTGCCTTGGGCAGTTTCTGCCTGCCACAGGACCATGGCCTTAGCTGTTCTTGCTCCCTGCACTTCCTGCCCCCCTCTAGTAAACCCTTACTACTCATTGTTCGATTTCAACTCAGGTGTGTCTTACCGCCTGGGTCGGTTAAATCCCCCATTATCGCCTCTTTCAAGACCACATAACTTTTCCACGTAGAGCTCATCACAGCACACATTTTACTTTGTTAGTGTTATTATAGCATCACGGTTAAGAAGTAGGTTCATCGTCCGGCCTTACCAATGCCCAGAAATGAGATGCTGAACAGTCACTCAGTTTCTCCTGGCCTCTGTTTGCTCACCTTATAAAACGTGGACAGCGATAGGTCCTAGGTGTTCTTGTGAGGCTTAAATGAGAAAATATACAGTAAAGTGCTTAGAATGTTCAGTGTCTCCACATGGTAAGGGCCATATAAGTGTTAGCTGTACTATTAGTATATGACGTTATAGATCTCCATGCACAGCAGTGTTGCATACAAGATCATTAATTAATTTAATTAGTTGGTGTTGCTGCATAACAAATTACCTAAAACTTAGAGGCTTAATATAACACACATTTATTATCTCACTCTTTCTATGGATAAGGAATCCAGGTATGGCTTAGAGGGACCCTTTGCTTCGGGGCCCCTCACCAGGCTGAAGTTGAGGTGTTGGCCAAGGCAAAGGTCTCATCTGAAGGTTGTACTAGGGAAGGGTTGACTTCAAAGCCCATGTGATTATGGGCAGGACTTCACTTCTTGCTGGTGATAGGAGGGAAGCCACTCTAAGTTTATGCCTTGTGGGCCTCTCCTATGGGGCAGCTTGGTTTATCTGAGCCAGTAAGAGCCACAGTCTGCCAAGAAGACAAAGGTCACATCTGTGACTAGTAACAGAAATGATATCCTGTCATCTTTTGGTTAGAAGTAAGTCACAAGTCCCATCCATACTCAGAAGGAGGGGATTATGCAAGGGCGTGAGTACCAGGAGACATGGATCACTGGAATCCATCTTAGAAGCTGCCTGCCACATTGTTTGATTAATTAAGGGGTCACTGTCTATATGGCTTCTCCTGCTAATAATGAGGTCACAGGATACATATAGAGAACAGTGTTTACCAAACCCTGTTCTGAGTAATTCCCGTGTATTATGAGATGGTGACATATGTCCACGGTCTGAAGAATTTGAGAGACATTAGATTACCAGAGTAAATCTAGTTTGTGACTTTTCCTGAATTGAAAATACCTAGTATGACCTGTGATTTTCCTGGAAGAAGACATGGTGATTGGCAAATGGTTACCTGTTAACATCGTAGAGCACAATTTGGAAAAGGTTGACCCACAACTTGAATGTGGGATGCTACCTAACCACTGGTTTAATGTAGCTGGTCAAGGAAAGGTGTGAAAGACGTATCTGTGGTACATAGCTGTGGAATAAATGGATAAGTGTGGAATTATCACAAAATGGCCAGAATTATTTTTTCAAGTAGGGAATTAGCAAGGTGAAGATCAAGAGAGTTGGGAGCCTCATCTAGCATCCATGACTTTGTTTCTAGGCCATGAGTGTTACTGTCCCTTGAAAGAGGGCCAGCCTTATTCAAGTATGTGCTTTTTCCAAAAGGGGGCTATGCAAGGGAGTGTGGGTGAATTGATATAAACCATGCCCAGCTTCTAGGAAAACTACTCAAAGAAACTTCTTTAATTATCTTTACAAAGAGAGCCGTCTCTATTTCCATTGAACTTTATGACTTGATTTGCTGCTTTCCAGCCCAAACCCTAGCTTATTACTGATAGACCCCCAATCAGGATGTCTTTGTATTGGCAGACATTGGGTGCTAAGGTCAAAGTCACTCATTCTAAAGTCTTCAGAATTACTGCAGCAAATTGAAACTACAAATACAATTTATGTCATTAACCTCTTAGGGATTATATTTTTGACTTTCCCCTATGTGACATATATCTGGTCACATACTCATTGTGAACCAGTGCTTAAAATGCATAATCCCTAAGGGTTCCGATCAGTCATTTCAAAGACCCCATATTCATCTCAAAATGCAGAAGCGGGAGATAAGGTTTAAGGAATGACTGAATGGGACACTGGAATAAACAAGCCATTTCATAGTTCTTAAAATACTCAAGGAGCACATTTTTATCTACGAAGCTTGAGAAATGAATTTATTAATCCTCACAACATTCCCCATGTTATTATCAACACATAATAAATACGGAGCTGGGGGTTGGAAGGTTAAATTAGCCTTATTTTCCCCCTGCAGGGATGTTGGTATTACTTTTGAATTAGAATGGAGTTGTATTGAGCTCTCCAGCTTTAAGTGTATGTCCCGTTTGCCAAATTTGCCCATTTGTGGATATTTGGGGATGTAAGATTCTTGCAGAGTCAGTTCTGAGATTCAGGTGCAGGTGAAGTCAGCGTCTTGTCCAGTCCTCCTGGGAGAATGCAGTTCGGATCATTTCTTTGAAGGCTCCTGTCTCTGCAAGTAGAGGCTGGTCTCACTTCTTCTTGCCTCTCCTCCCTGCTGACCTCTACCCCATTCCATATTCCTTCCTGCTATCTAAATGTGAGCTCCCCTCTCTCTCTTTATTTTTAAAATTCTCCTTTGAGGTGTTCTGAACGTATAAAAACGTACAAAGAACATTGTAACGCATGCTCCTATCCCTACAACCCTGCTTTGAAAGAAAATGTTTCCAGTATAATAAGCAGAAAGTCCCAGGGTCTTTGCCACCGCCCACGAAGGTACCCTTCTCTTAAGTGTGACAATTACCCTCCCCCATTCCCATGGCTTTCTTTATATTTCACTACATATTTATGTGTCTCCAAGTAATACAGATTATTATATGCCATGTTTTAAACTGGCATATGACTCACATGATAAGATTTATGTATTTCCACAGCTTGCTTTTTTTCTTCCCTCCCCTCCCCTCCCCTCC
>LNAC01000704.1:381100-440636 GCA_002007465.1 Ailurus styani
TTTTTTTTTGATAGACGTTGAAGTTATCTATATTTTTTCAAATATAAATATTTGAAATAGATATTTTTGAAATGTATTTCAAATATTTGAAAAAATATAAATAACACTCCTATAAAGTTTCTTACACACATATGTTTATAGATACGTGCGAGACTTGTTTGTAAGGTATATTACAAAGAGAGGGATTGTTGAATCAAAGGGTGTCGGTATCCTGAATTTTATTGATGATTGTCAAATTTCTCTCTAATTGAAGCATTTTACTCTTAACAGTGTATGACAGTTCTGGTTGCTCCGTATGTTCATTATACTTGGTATTCTCAGATTTTTACATCTGATGGGTCAAAAAATGGTACTTCATTGGGTTTTAATCTCCACTTTTCTAACTTCTACCACAACTAATAATCTTTTTAAGTGATTTTGTGGTCATTTAGGCTTTGTGTTCTGGAAACTACCTGTCTATAACATTTGTCCAGTTTTCAACTGGATTGTCTTTTTATTTTATTTTTTAAAAATTTATTTATTTATTTATTTGAGAGAGAATGAGAGAGAGCACAAGTGGGTGAGGGGCAGAGGGAGAAGCAGACTCCCCATTGAGCAGGGAGACTGATGCAGGGCTCGATCCTAGGACCCCTGGGATCATGACCTGACCTGAAGGCAGATGTTTAACCAACTGAGCCACCCAGGCACCCCTGGATTGTCTTTTTATGGATTTGTAAATGTTCTTTATAGATTCAGGATACCAATCGTGTGTTAATCATGTGTGTGGACAGTATTACTCATGTCTTTGTCTAGCTTGTTCTTTATTGCCTTCAGGTTAAAAATCTAAAATTCTTAAGATGGCAAATGTGAATAATTTGGCCTTGATTTCTCCTGTAGTCTTGTTTCTAAAAATCTTCCACCTCCTACTCATGTTTGGAGTGCACTTACATGATCTTTGTCTGGCTAACATTTATTGTTCTTTCACAAACCAAACTTTTAGGAAGATTTTGCTGCCCTGCCTGGTGCCACTTCTCTGTACTTACACAGCCCCCTAAGACTTTCAGCTTCTCCCTTCCCAGCAATAGTGCCTGATGGGTCTTGCCACCCACATGTTTGATTCAGGTGAAGTCTTCCTGAAAGACCTACCAGGAATGGGTGGTGAGATGGCCTTTTGAAGAAATTTTCAGCCAGGGCTCAGCTAGAGAATCCAGGTCCTATATAAACAGTTTGATTAATTTCATCTCGGTGACATTTCCACTGGGTTCCATATCATCATAGTCTTTTGAACCAGCAGCATTTTATCCAGTTTTCAAAGATGATTACCACTTGGGAAAAAAAAAATCCCTAAATGTAATTTTTGGAAACCTAGAAAAAAATTCCATGGATATTTCCCCCTGATCTTTCCCAGGTATCTATTCCAATTGGAGCCCATCAAAGAACTTAACGATTTCCTGCCCAGTGTGAACCTGGATCTGAGACACACCTCTGTTCACTCAATTCTTTTTCTTGTGTGAATGACCAGAACATGCATTGGGACATCTGTAATTTTGAAGCTGGGCTTTAACCCAGCTAAGGGGGAAAAAAAAAACCCAACACACCAAACTGTGTATTATTTACACATTTCAATATTTAATTTCCTGTCTCCATTACACACATTTTAGTATGCAGATTATTTGCCCAACATAATTTATCAGTTCCTTGTTAGATAATATTCTCCTCAGGGTACATATTGTTCATATTCAGAAATTCTTATTAATCTCAAGAATCATATTGTTTATCCAACAAAATTATTACAGCTTTGATGAAGCTTTTAAAGTGTAACATGTAAATCACTATTTTCTCACTTTCATAAGCAGCTGAATTTTTGATCTGGTGGATTATTATGGTTTAGAAGATATTTAGTCTTGGGAAAAATGCACAAGATGGTGCAGTCATGTGTAGATGAGGCTATTTAATTAGAACTGCTGTTAATGACAAATTGCCATCACCAGAGCTACCCCTCCTCCAAATTGCCTTTCTTAAATAGATAAATGAGTAGTGCTATCCAATGTTGTTATAAATAAGATGGGGCTAATATTTAAAGCTATAAATGTTAGAATAACAAATGACTAGATAGAAGCTGTAAACGAATATTCCAGTATTTTGACCACTTATTTTCTAGATGGCATATTGATTATTTTACCTGAGAAATACTATGGGTGTTCTTTAATGAAAAATCATAAGAGACGATTGTAAAGTGAGATAAAATAAGCATGTCTTTTTTAACATCATTAAGAAGAATTGTAACTTCCTTGTTATAGGAGTTCTGTTTTTATGGGAGACGATCCCATGGTCTCTACAGCAGCACGTCCCTATGTTTAGTCACACCTTACATCTGAAGAGTACTTTACCTTGTCCAAGCACTTTTATACCCAGTTACATTTTGTCCTTCTGCTCTCCCTGGGATGATAGAATTCCTAATTTGACAGATGAGGAAACAGACCAGAACAGGTTATGTGGCTTGAATAAAGCTGAAAAATCAATTAATAACAAAACTAAAACTATAGTTCCCTGACGTCGTCCATAATGCCTTCTTGTAATCACACCCGAAATGTAAAATGTGGGAAAGTTGAATATTGCTTACAAGTGATGAGGTTTAAAATACAGGAAGATGTGGCACTGTTCCAGTACTAAAATATTAGGAGTAAATGATCAGTTCCTCAACTGCCTCCACTGGTTTCTCTCTTTGATATATTTTCAGCATCTCCTATATGTTCTATAATGAAGTCTTTTCTTTTCATAATTCACATAGAGATCAAGTCCAGTGAGCCTTCTATTGAGGGGAAATGCTTGCCATTTTGAGATTGTTTTGGGATCCCGTCTTTGGCTTATTTGAATTAAGTCTATGAGATCTGCAATTTTTATTATTAGGATCAATGTCTCATCCTTTTGTCCTCTTTTCTGTTCTTACTAACAACGAGGTAAGAACCAATACAACTTTCAAATCAATGGTCCTACGTTACCATTCAGAGGAATCGTAACAAAGACTTCGTGACACAGCTGGAAATGTCTGTTCATCAGTTGCTGTAAGAATACTTGAATGCTATGCCTTAATTTTAATACCTAAGTACTGGAGGGTTAGCTTTATGAAACTTGAGGGCACCTGTAGTTGTTTTTTAGGCACTCCTGGACTTTCTCTCAGAATCCCAGTTTGTGGTTGAGTGGAAAGATCGCAGAAGGAGCATCTCCATTCAAGTCCTTTTTTCTTTCCCAGCCCTTCTTCCCTCCTTGACCATTATGCTGGGAGTTTCATTCTACACAATGAATTGGACAAAGGAGGGAAAAATCCTTCTCTATTCCGGTGTGAATAGCACCAGGTTCAAGTTCATAGTCAGGGCACTTGAAATGTCAGTTCCCGGTTCAGAGGACTGCATCTTGTCCCTAGTCTTCTGAATGTATGCTCGTTGAGCCTTTGTAGTCAACAGAGGAAAATGGGGATATGGAGTGAAAATTAATGAACATATTTTGTTGTTTCTTAGGCTCTGGTTGCAAAAGGCATAGGATTCTCTGCTCTTATGTTTGATTTGGTCCTAAGCTCACCTTTCCCCCTGCCTTATATATAATGTGTCTCTCTGTTGAGAGGGACTATCATTAAACAGAAGCATACCAACCCTTTGGAGAGTCAGTTTGGAAATTTTTTTACCAAAAATCATTCTTCTGTTTCAAGGACTGCAAACTCAAGTACGTAGTGAAATAGGAAGCATCAGTGAGTTAGAACAGGCTGAGAGCTGCAATCGTGAGCGGCTGTGACCAGGTAGCATCGCCCCATCCAATAGCGTGCTCTGTGGTCTCCACGCAGCTTCTGCAAATTGGTGTCTTGCTGAAATGCAGGCCCAGTTTCCCAAGCCTCTCCTGTTTTTCCCATCACAAGTCAGAAATCTGAATTTTTTTGTGCTATCTCTTGATTTCACAAATAGAAAAAAAAAAAAGCTAAGTAAATTACCACATAGGCTATGCAAAATATGCCAGCTTGCAGCTACTCATTTCCACGTGTATTAGGAAACCAGGCTGAAGAAGGGAGATGAGATAAAGCTCATGGAAAAACTTCCCTGTTTACATGTTGTTATCCACACCTAGATGTGTGGGATGCATACCAAGCCAAATGATTTCCTACCATATAGACAAGGCAGAGCAAAGCATCTTACCCTAGTATACATAAAACTTTGCACATGTATTCATTTTTATGGAGAAAATGTCCATTGCCTTTAAGCCATTCTCAAAAGTCTGCCAGTCTAAGAGGTTGCGAATCTCTTTTGTTACATCCTGGACAAGTTGTCGTTTAGTTTCTACTTGAATTCCCCTAGGGACAGGAAACTTACTACTGCACAAGATAGCCCATTCCTGTTTTAGACAGTTCTGAAGGTAGAAAACTTCTCAATGGCAAAAATTCTTACTCAACTTCTTTGTGATTGGCAGCTGAAAAGGCATCTAATCTTTAGGAAAATTCACTTGAAAAAAATAGTCTTAGAAATTAAGAGGTTGCTATAATTTCCTGTAACTATTATCCATTCTTGGAAAAAAATGAGCATTATTAAATTGTGATAGTTACTAATGGAATTTCTAATTCTTTTACAATTAAGGTCATTGAATCTTTATGTCTTGACCTTCATTCTGAGACTATTTGCATGAAAATAAAGACTCCAAGTTTCATCGTGTTCTCTTGATTCATTTAAGCTTTTTTAGTATCATAGATTTCTAGAAACGTAGAACCGCAAATGATCTGAGTGTCTGAAGTAGAACAGAAAACCCTACGGTCTGAGAGTCAGAAGATGTTGGATTGTTCCGCTTAGTATTAACTGTGTCATGTTAAGCTGGGAGGCTTGGTTTCCTCATTTGAATGTGGCATCTGATAAAGTCCTTACGGGTTACCAATAGGAACTGACAGGACGCTATAGGAATCAGCCCAAATCTGTTTTTCTTGTTTGTGATACTGAGTAATTTAACTTTTCTAGGCCTCAGTTTCCATATCTGGACAGTGGGGCTCACCGTTCCAGCTTACAGGGGTGTCCTAACTATTAAGTAAGGTGATGCATGAGGGCTTAGAGAGTGTCTCACATACAGTAGACACTCAATTAATATTGGCTACTGAAATTTTGTTGATGCTGATAGAAGTAAAAGCACTGGGTAAAATTGGAAGCTTGAAACTCATAATCACCTGGACCCTTCATCTTCAATGCAGAGAAGAGGGTTTGAGCAACCCCAAGGTAAGAAGAGCTCGGTCAAGTTGTGCTTGGAAGTGTGGGAAAACCTCAGAAAGTGCCAGTTAGTCTGTAGGGTGAGGAGCTTAAAAATATGTTTGAGATCTTTAAAATAAACATAGAGGTTAAGGAGCAAAATGTAGAGTTGGTATGAGATATGGCTACAACAAGAGATCTCAAAGAAATTTTGCCTTGTGGTAGTGCATTCAAGCTGTATGCCAAGGCCTTGGGTGCGTGTCTTCATCTGTGGATGGGTCGGAAAGGCTGCCTGAGGCTCATTGCTTTCCAGACTCTGGTTTTTCAGATGTGGGGTCCCAGTGGGACATCCTCTAACGACTTCATGATCCTGTTCTCTAAGATGTGAATGGCTGGGCAGCAAAGACCCCTGATGTATGTTCTTGGTAGCCTTGAAGCCCGCTGTGAGTATTTAGAATAGTAATGGTGAATGGATGCGGGGGAAAAGGACTAGGGGGGAGAAAGTCGACATTGGAGAAAGAAATAAAAGCATGTCCACCTGGAGAATAACTCAAGCCCTTTCAAAAGTTTGTTATTAGGTACAGAATCTTATGCAGGGAGAGATCGTGGACAGAATCAAGGCAAATATAATCCCAATTATAAAGATAAGGTGAAATCAGAAGAAGGTAGTCTTTTCCTTGACTAATTCATTTTGCTTTCCCATTGTTAAAGAGAAAAGTTATTGATTTTATACTTTGTTACAGGCAAAAGGGACATAAAATCACAATTATTTTGTGCCGTTAGCCTGTCTTTCTTTGTTCAGGGGTGCGCTATGACAGAATAAAGGTCTGCGCTTCAGAAATAATGAGTGAGGAGAAGCTATAGGCATAGTTGATACATCAGTCCTTTTGTAGTGAGTACCCAAAGCCATTTTATTTGGGAATTGAATATTTGAGGGCTGGGGGGGGCCTCTCCCCCTGAAAGCGCAAAGACCCTGAAGCGTGACTGCTCCCTCCATTTCAAGATTTGAGTGGCATGTCGAGATCCTTCCAGCACGAGGTGCATAATGCATTGTGCAGGCTGACTCCCATGTGGAAGAGAGCACAAAACTTCCTTATGCATGAGGCATTTTTAGCAAATTGGACCCCATTTCAATCTTGATGAAACTTGATGACATTTCCAACTTGCAAGTGCACAAAATGAAAAAGCAAATTTTTAGCTATTTATGTGTCAGAACATCAAAAGCTCAAAAGCCATAATTAAGGGTGTCAGCATGGCAGGGAGACCATATTTTTACTCTTCTCAGGGGTCCTGTGGGTCTCTCCTTGGAGGTTAGATGAAGCTCCTCTTCCCCTTGAAGACTTGAATCAGACAATTTGGATTTCATGAGCCCCACCTGGGAGATCGCCTCTTCGCTTCCAACCCTGTCATGTTGATATTTAGTGTTTTTCCTCTCTCTTGTGAGAAGAGACATTTGGGAGACGACTATGTAGTTGATGCTCATTATTCCTTAGTTTCCCTGTGCTGCTTTTTGGAAATCCGAAGGCAAAAATATAAGAAACAGTGATTTGATGTGATATTTTAATTCATTTTCATTTTGTGTTTCTAGTCTATGCAGTTAACTTTCTGACTTTAATTCGTGGAAACACACGAAACAAGCTTTTATGATATGCTCATTTAATACACATATAGATATAATAGAGTTGAACATAAATATGTCCAAATAAATGGAAATAAATGGACATTAAAAATTTTAAAAGTGTCCACTGAAACCAGCCCTTCTAAACTTCCATTGTGTGTATGTGCTAAAATTTGGCACTGATTCAGTACCTCTGGAGAGAACCTTGAGATTCTGCATTTCTAACATGCTCCCAGGTTGAACCGTGCTGATGGTCTCTGAGTCACACTTGGAGTGGCAAAACTTTATGTATCTTTCCAACCCAGGGAGGAGTCTTAAAATTCACCTGTGGTCACTGCGATTATCAACAGGTGCACTTGTCTAGTATATACATGTTTTGGTTAAGATCGCCTTTGAATTTTATAACAGAAATATTATTAAAATTAATCCCTAGTACTGCTGTTGCCTGTTAATGATTCACAAAAATCCTTGCCTAATAAGAGCTATTTGCTGAAGAGCTCACATTGAATTGCAAATACTCCTTCTAATCTGAATGACATCCACAACTCACTTACACAGCCCTAGCTGGAGACAGAGCCGCTCCTGCGTGTTGGACACCCATTAAGTGCAGTGTATTGTCTTGAGGGGTATGTGGAAGGCTGTTGGATAAGGCACAGATCTGCTACCAAGAAGCTTAAACTCCATCATGGGTTGGGTGGGATGGGGGAGATAGAGCATAAACACATGAAAAGCCCTATAAAATGGAGGCTTGTTGAAATGGTATCAGATCTAAGAAAGACCTAAAATAAAGATTCACTAGATTCAAGAGAAAGAGAGAGCTCATCTGATGGGAGAGCCCAAAAGAGACTTCATGGAGCAGGTAGCATCTGAACTAGGTTTGAACCATTAGGATTAGAAGAGTGTAGAAATGGGGCCATGGGCGAGGACTGAGGTACAAATGTATTAAAGGGAGGGAAATGCAGAGAACAGACGTGATAGGGAAAGGAACCTATGTGTCATAAACTGAGAATAGTTTCCATTTGGCTGAAGTGCAGATTTCATGCAGGGATTCGGTTGACAATAACCTTGGAAAGAAAGTTGGAAATGACCTTAAGAGCCAGTGGAAGATGTTTGGGTTGAATTTAGTAAGCAGTGGGGAGCTGTCCCTCACTCCACTGACTTATTCTCAGTTCTCCTTCCAAAAGTTCTTCAGTCTTGCTCATTTGAACTGTGTGTGTGTGTGTGTGTGTGTGTGTGTGTGTGTGAATTGACATTTTAATTCTTTTCAAATTTTCTTTTGATAATCTATAAAAGAGATTATAAAAAGAAGCTAAATTTGTCATAAGAACTAACAGGAAATAGAGGGTGGGGAGAAGGAGGATTCCATATACTGCCCTCTGAGAGGTGACTCTCTCTTATAAATTGCAAAAAAGGTATAATACAGAGTAGTGGAAATTTTTAACTAGGAAGCATTTGAATTTATGCCTCTTACATGGAAGGCATCCAGCAATGTGTTAGGTGACACGGGACTGATAAACTTGGTACATCTTCCTGGATCATCAGTTTCATTCATAGTTTCACTCCACACTATATAATTTAAAGCTTTTAAAAATATATTAGAAACAATTATATTTATCCTTAAATTTAATTTATACAGTAATTAACACTCGTCTAAAATCAGTTAGAGGTACCATTTTAGATTTAAATGTGTTTTCCTCTTGTTTTTTAAACTTTAATGTTTACTAACACTGGTTATGTTAGACTGTTTTAATTAAGAGCTCTTTTTCATTTAAAAAAAAGTATAGATATACATAAAGAATTAAAAAAAAACACGCTAATCCCTCGCTCTTTTAATCATGCACACAGGATGCCTGACTGTTCAAGCTACATGGCTTTACTAGGACCGAAGCACCCTAGTGGCAGCCTAGTGAATTGCAGGCATAGGGACAAGAGGGAAGTAACCTTTTGAGTGGTGGTTGTGAAAAGCTAGAGTCTGCGGAAGTGCTGCAGACAGGCTCAGCCAGTATCAAGCCTGGCATAGTTTACCTATATTTTTCCTCATTGTTACTCCTTCCGCTATCATATTTTAATACTCCAGATATATTGCACATCTGCTTATATTCTGTGGCCCTTTGGAGGGCCACAAATCATTAGGATAGATAAGATTTTTAAACTCATTAGAACAAATTTTTGCCTCTTCGGAACATTATTTCCACTTGACGACACATGATCTAGAGTTTTCCAGCCTCTGTCTCTCTGAGGTGACATCTTGTCCTCATACTCTTGCTGCTACTCTAAACTGGATCACCTGGAGCCACCCTTCTATCAAACAGAGACTTGTTAGAGAGTCACTCACTGAAATGCTTGCTATTGAAACCCAGAAGAGGTCCCTCGACTAAACACTCCTTATTAACACAAGTCCTCTCGCATCACCAAAGGACTGAATCCTGCTGATCGACTGACCTTTTAGTCATCCACCTAGACCAGATTCATCACCATCCTCAGGGTTCCCCTTTCTTCGTATAGTCCTTGCCCTGAGGTCCCCGCTGCATGGAGCCTGCTTTTATCTAGTTACAGTGAGTCCTGGAATTCTCCCTCTTTTTTATTTTAATTAATTAATTAATTAATTTTTATTTTTAAAGATTTTATTTATTTATTAGAGAGAGAGAGAGATCACAAGTAGGCAGAGAGGCAGGCAGAGAGAGAGAGAGAGGAGAAAGCAGGCTTCCCGCTGAGCAGGGAGCCCGATGTGGGCCTCGATCCCAGGACCCTGAGATCATGACCTGAGCCGAAGGCAGAGGCTTTAACCCACTGAGCCACCCAGGCGCCCCTGGAATTCTCCCTCTTAAACTGGGCCAACAGCAGATCCAGAGGTGCTTAAAGCTGCATTCCCATCCCCCCAAGTCCATTTATAATGGCAATGGGATGACATACAGGAGAAGAGCTTGATTTTCTCTGCCCTAGAGCTTCCATTTCTCTTCTCTTTCCCTGAAATCCAGACTCTAACTAGCAGGACTGTGTGTGTCCTCTGGGGTTCTTCCCACACTTAATGTCCACAGTAGTTCTGTAAGGCATTTATTAAGACCATCCCCATATTACAAGTGAAGAAAGGGTCACACAGCTAATGTTGGATCCAGCCCTTGAACTCAGGGATCTCTGGCTCTAAAACCAGGGCTCTTATCTTACACTGTCTTTGAGAGGTCCTCCAAGGCCTTTCTAAATGGAATAACTTATTTTTTCCTCTCCCCTATTTCTAGACAGATCCTTTTATTTATCTATTCATGTAGTCATTCACTCAGTGGCTATGTATTAAAAAACAACTATCTGATAGGAACTTAGCCAAGGTATTGAGATACTATAACGAAAAGCACCATTTCTGTTTTCAAGGGGCTCACAGTTTATGAAGGAGATGGACCAGTGAATAGGTATCTATAACTGTGTCAGGCACAATAATGATAGTGATCACTACACGGTGCTGTAGAAGAGGCACCTGACCCAGTCTGGCTGGTGGTGTGGTAATGGTGGAACACCCAGAAAACTTTTTGTTGGAGAATCAGCTTGTCCTGCCATTATATGTTTCGGTGTCTTTCTCTTTACTCTTCTACTCATAAGATACTCAAAGGCTAGCACTGTCTTTTCCATAGTTGATTTTCCAGCTGCAACTATCATTTGGTCCTTTGTCAACACTGGACCGATGTTTGCAGTCCCAGAGCCCAGTGTGTTTCCCTTGCTATCTACCACAAGCTCTTGCATCCCTAGGAGGAAATGTCTTTGGACTCTTCTGGTTTGAAGACACAGCAGCCTATTTGATCTAACTTAAGTGAAGACGGGTGATTTATTATAGGAATACAGGGGTGTATCATGGAAATCAAGTGTAAAATTCAGGTGATCCTTAGAAGATCCTTAGAAGAATACAGACATTCCTTAGAAGATCCTTAAAAGAAAATTTGAATCAGAAAGAGAAAAAAATGCCAGAATTCTCTGTTTTTCAGTCTTCTTCCTCTTGCAAAATGACTGTATTCGCCTCTACCTCCATGGTGTAAAATATGGCTGCCTTACACCTCCAAGATTTAGTGATTTTATTATTTTAAAGATTTTATTTATTTATTTGACAGAGTGAGATTACAAGTAGGCAGAGAGGCAGGCAGAGAGAGAGGAGGAAGCAGGTTCCCCGCTGAGCAGGGAGCCCGACGTGGGCCTCAATCCCAGGACGCTGAGATCATGACCTGAGCCGAAAGCAGAGGCTTTAACCCACTGAGCCACCCAGGCACTCGAAAGTAGTAAACTTCTAAGAAGAAACCATTCTTTGATGAAATGTCAGACCCCTCTGAAGCCATTTTCTCACAATGATCCTGGTTTTCCTGAAGGACTCTGCTCCTCATTTGATCAAAGTAATGTCCCTTGGTTTAACCCCTTCGATAAATGATGATTTTTACCAAGAATAGTGTGCTATATTGATTTTGGACCTTTATATAATGATATGGGGTGTGTGTGTGTGTGTGTGTGTGTGCGCGTGTGCGTGTGTGTGTGTGTGTGTGTGTGTGGCAGGGGGTGGGGGAAGACTTCTAGCATTTCTAAGACACAGAACAGAATTAATGAAAGTATTTTCTAGCCACACACGAGAACACATGAATAGGCTAGGTGGACTAAATGAAAAAACAATTTTTAAAAGCAATTAATAGCTGAGTTAAAAAGAAAGAAAAGGAAATATCCAGGAATCAAGGACTTATAAATAGAAGAAATCATGTTCAGTGTGGTTTAAGACATGAGACTGAACTCTTAACACAGATGTGGGAGATCAATACACAGCTCAGACCACTTTTCAGGCCAAGTAAGGAGTACCATGGAGTTGTTTCCATAACTCATGGCACATAGAACTTCTACAGAAAAATAATCTCAGCTAAAGATGTATTCACAAACAAATTAAAAATCACACAGGGAAATGATCCATCATTAGAATCAGCCGGCTCTATGAACAGAAGGATTGATGCTAAAACGAACTTGAAGTTATAAAACAGTATTATTTAAGTAGGTTTAAATTGATTAAAGTCCTCATATATGAGGAGGAAGAAAATCAATGAAAAAACAGGCAATTTTGATTTCAAAATCAGGAGTTACAGAAATAAAAAATATGGTCATAAATTAAACCTCAGTGACTAAGTCAAATAGCAGATTAGATATACGGGTGGAGGGGAGTTAGAGAGAGAGATCTATTATTTCTTAATAATTCCAATCATTGTCTTGAAGGATAAAGAATTAGAAAATAAAGAAGTCACATTAAGAGATATGCAAGATAGAATAAAAGGATCCAAGAAATTTACTGGATTTTCTGGAAAGAAAGAATATAGTGGATAGGAGGAAAACTATATTATGCTAAATAACATTACTATTTATAATATTATTATATTATTATAATAAAAACTATATTATTGCTAATTATAAGTACTGATAAAAGATATAAATCTTCAGATTGAAGAGTTATATTGAATCCTAAGCAAGGTAAACAAACAAACAAAATGACCATCTGGAAACACTGTAAATAAATTGTAGAACACCAAAGATAAAGTGAAAACCTTAAACACAGCTAGAGAGAAAAGATAGATTTCCTCCAAAGGAGCGGGAATTCCACTAAGAGTAGAAATCTCATAAGTAGTGGCAGGTGTGAGAAGATAATAAAAATTTGCAGCATGAGGAGAGAAATAACAGTCAGCCTACAGTTAGGCACCAGGCTCATCTACTATTCAGGGCCATCTTCTCTCATAGAAACTTGCTAAAATCATCACAGGAGGATGGGCTTTAGGAAGAGGGAACCAGAAGCCCAGGAGGCGAAGAGTGGGATGGAAGAAACACTGGTGGTCCAAGATACTGGAAATTACGTGAGTCAACCTAAAAGGATATCGGTAGGAGGGAAAAAACTAATATAGCAGAAGGTGAAAAACCAAGCAGAGTTGCCATATTCTACCAGAGAACATGACTGACCAGAGTTCAAGTGCTCTTGGGTACACCTGAAATGCTTCTATACATTGTTAAGAAAGTAAAGTAACAATTTAAGTTTAAGAAGATTTGGGGGCGGGGGTTGTGGAGGAGCATGAGAAAGGCACAGGGAAAGCATGGCAAATAGGTTACTATTTGTAAAATAAAATGGCAGAAATAAATCCAAATATTTTAATAACCACAGTTAATAGAAATGAATAAATTTGCCACTGGACAGTCAGATGTTACCATTGGTTTAAAAAAATCCCAGTTAATAAAAAAAAAATCCCAGTTAATAAATAAATAAATAAATCCAGTTATATACTCTTTCAAAAGGCAGACCTTAAATATAAAGGCACCAAGTGTGAGAGTGGACCTGGGTTCTTTTTAATCTCTTGAAAACTCTAATGAAGTCACTAAAACTCCTTTCTCATGATAGATGCAAAAACTCGCATGTACCTAGTCTGGAATATGGAGATCCTTCAATGAACAAGAAGGAACAGCAATCCAACATAGCTGGATGTGGGATTCCAAGTGTTTTAATGCTTTATAACATCAGATTGAGTAGCTACTGATCCGTGTTTGCCCCAGGAGTAGTTCTCACAGATGGGTGAGGATAAAGGGTATGAAAGGACATATATGTCTCCTTTTAGAACAAAATGGACACATCTAATAGCATATGGTATAGTTATTTTAATTATGAAGGTTTACCACACCACAATTAATGATAAAATAGAAATCCAAAAGGCCTGAAAGCATTAATTAGCTGTGGTAATGCTATGACATAAAAGCTCTTGTTTTCTTGTTTTCCCGAAATCCATTTTTTCATGTTTATGAAGCTGTTGATATTTTGATCACACACATAGTTCTTAAAAGCCAGAGTAGATAATAGGTCAGGTTATATTCATGTAACTGCACACAAACCAAATTAATAATTATATAAAGTCCATGTGTAGACAGAGGCAAAGTTGGGTGGCTTTTGAAAATGTAGATAATCAAATCTCACTCCATATTCATCTATATTTACATTCCACTCCACCACTGATTCAAATAATGAAGGGAGAGTGGGTCTTAAGGGATCCGATCTAGCACATTCATAAATAAAAAGTGACGTGTACAAGTTGATCCCCTGCTAGGATTTTGAAAGTCAGATACGGTACACTGATACAGCGAAACAGATTTTATGGGCTGAGTGTTTGTATTCCCTCGAATTCATCTGTTGACGTTCGACCCCCCAGTGTGATAGTATCTGCTGGTGAGGCCTTTGGAGGGGAATTATGTTTAGGTGAGGTAGTGAGGGTGGAGTCCCTATGATGGGGTTAGTGTCCTTCCGGTCCAGAGCTCTCTCTTTCTTTTCCTTGTGAGTATGTAGTGGGAGGGCAGTCATTTGCAAGCCAGGACAGAGGATCCTCACCAGGACCTGAATCTACCAGTACCCTGATCTTGGACTTAAAGATTCCAGAACTCTAAGAAATCAGTGTGTGTTGTTTAAGCCACGCGGTATGTGGCATTTTGTTACAGCAGCCTGAGCTGATTAAGACAATGGGGCTCCCTGATGAGGTTGGAACTAACAAGGGGATCAAACTGGAGGTGCCAGTTCATTCATTTCTGTTGTTATGCCCCCCTGAAGGGCACGTGGGAAGGGAGATTGAAACTTGAGTAGCCTGTAGGCTATGTGAACTGAAATCTCTGGTGTGTGCTAGTCTACTTGTATGTGTTCATAATAAGAATATTTAAAACAGAAACTTATTTTACATTTTGTTGAACATTACAAGTGCATTACCCTGTGCTTCTTGCCTTAATGGGCTCTCAGGAGGAACTGATGAGACATCCAGTTGCTGTATTCTTAGCTAATGTTCCTTTTGGCCTCATGGAGAAAATATCAGGCAGGTTTTTTTTTTTTTTCCCTCCAACAAAACCTCTTTGTAAATAGAGTAAAATATAAATAAAAATTGAAAGGGAAGAAGTCACACATAAGTTGTTTATGCAGATGGGCATCAAAACACATGAATCAAAGGCATTTTTAGTAACTTTTCTATTTACTATATTTGTGAAGAGACTCATTTGAGCTGAAGTGGGTAGAGGTCATAGAGTTTCACAAACAGTGCTTATATTTTTGTGATTCTTGCTGACTCTGTTTAGCCTGTGCTCATTCATATCTCTGGACCCATCTGCGAGTTCAGGGAAAAGTAGAATTTTTGAGAAATCAGGACATTGGGAAGAGAGTTTTAAGGAAACATCTTTGACATAGACCAAGTAAAGATGAAGAACACTGAATTTCTGTGATAAAACATGTTCCATAGTGCTTCAAGCATAATGTGGAGTTCAAAGTGTCACTATATATAAATATATTAATTATTTAAGTGGAGGTTTTATTTTATTTTTTGTTGAAAAATATATTTCTTTCTAACTTGATAATTTCAATGTTTTAAAATAAGGTACACTTAGAAAAGTGCAATAAAATTATGTACACATCTTAACAAATAATTTAAAGTCTAATATCTATGTATTTGTCAACCTTTTTTTTTAAAGATTTTATTTATTCATTTGACACACAGAGAGAGAGATTATAAGTAGGCAGAGAGGCAGGCAGAGAGAGGAGAGAGGAGGAAGCAGGCTCCCCGCTGAGCAGAGAGCCCGATGCGGGCCTCGATCCCAGGATCCTGGGATCATGACCTGAGCCGAAGGCAGCAGCTTTAACCCACTGAGCCACCCAAGCGCCCAACTTTTTTAGTGGAGGTTTTAAATCACAGTGCAAGTTTAAGATATAGCTTCCTTGGGCACCTGGGTGGCTCAGTCGGTTAAGCAGCTGCCTTCGGCTCAGGTCATGATCCCAGGATCCTGGGATCGAGTCCCACATCGGGCTCCCTGCTCCGCGGAGAGCCTGTTTCTCCCTCTCCCTCTGCCTGCTGCTCTGCCTACTTGTGCTCTCTACTTCTATGTCAAATAAATAAATAAAATCTAAAAAAAAAAAGATATAGCTTCCTTTAGAGTTGGCACCGGCCAATCTTTTAAGTGGTGCCTTATTTTCATATTTTTGATGAACATTTTTTCGTTATTCACAATAATCTTATCATATCAGAGAAATTTGTGATAATAGTTCCCTAAAGATAGGGAGAAAGAAAGCAGTAAAGAACAAGATCTTTGCAAATCATACAGAAAATGAAGGAATCAAATATATAGCCGTGGATTTGAAGGAGACTAAATTTACCTCAGATGGTTATTTCAATTGGCCCAGGTAAACTTTGACAAGATTGCAAAAATGCCTATACTTCTGGTCACTCATTATAATAATTCACTATTCATTAGCTCATGTTCATTAAGTGCTTGCTCTATACTGGGTACTGGTGAAGATTTCAGATGTGTTTACCACCTTTAATCATCTCAATAACCCCTGAGCTACTATTATTGTCTCTCCACTTCTAAAAGAAAGGAAACCAAAGTCTAGAGATGGCAAGTTAAACCTTGCTGATATTGATCAAGACAGAATCTGAACCCATGTCTCCTGGACCCTAAGGACCCTCAGTAAAGAGCTTTTCAAAAAGAGTTGTAAAATATAAGTTAATGTTACAAAGATTCTTCATGAATAATTTCATGAAAAGATCTTTTCTCTGATAGTCATGTGTTAATACATACTTAGATATATATTAAGTATGTAAATTAAATTAAGCTAGTGAACTTCGAGCATCCATATCTTGTGTAGAGAGGTAGGTCTGAGGGATGCTGATTAAGGCAAAATGTGGATTCCATTTCTTTCGTTTTGTCATTAAAGTATTTGCCATTGTAATGAACCCAAAGCACTTTACAAAATGGAATGAGTGAAATTAATAGATGGAGGCAGTTATAAGGGATTTCTCATTCCAGCTGGAATAATGTCTAGAGACACTGAAAATAATTCACTTAATTTCACCCTAATGTAGTTTCCCATTGAAGTGGATAAACAAATGCTTCCCTTAAACAAGATTTGAAACGAACAAAAGAGACCCACCCATTTAAAATAATATTCAGGTGAAACCACTCAATCTGACACATGCCTTCAAATTTTGTACAGTGTTGTCATCTCAAACATGTTGGCTCCGGTTTGTGAGATAAACTGGTGATATTCAGTGTATGAAAAGTTCAGATTCATGTGTTATTGCGCTAGAGAACCCTGCCCATAAGCCTGTGGAAGTTTGGAACATGTTCTAGAATTCTGAAGGCAGAGTCTTCCGGTCACAAGTTCCGTTGTAAGAGTTTTGCCCACACCACATCATGAAGTTAAATTTGTGACACCCTCTTCAACTTGAAGGCAGAAAGATTAACAAACGTAACCAAACTCATGGCAAAAGAAGGAAGAGCGAGGAGATGGATGATAAGAACTCTAACATTTATCTGAGCATGAATATTAGAAATTACTACATAGGGAGTAGAAAAAAATGACTTAAGTGAATGACTTGGTTTCAAGTTCTATGAGCAGGGCGATGCTTCTCTTTTTTAAAGGAAATTGTCTACATTGCACTTTTTTCATTGTGTTATTTTATTTTGATTTAAAATCTTTTCTGGGATTCTCTAGTTTTGCTGTATTCTTTGTCTGCACTTTTTAATAAATGATCTATTTATTTACATGAAAGGCAAGCTTGGCTAATGCAAAGACAACATGCAAGACTTTTTCCAGCCAATTTCCTAATGAAAACCAATGACAGTTTTTTTTTTAAATTTGGTTATAGGTTTCATTTGCTTAAAATGAAAAAGTATTCTTAAAACGAAATAAAAAAAATCATATTATCAGTATTTCAGGCAGCGAGTGAATGAATACTTACTCTGAATAGATCCCTCTGAATGGCCACTCTATAACTACCGTGTTTTGTTAGAAAAGTATATTAAAAAGTAGAAACAGCATCCTGAATGAAGAAAAGGGATAGAAACAAAGTATAAAATATGTAATCTTTTAAAAGAAACTTATCAAGGAGAATCTTAGTGAAACTTTAAATGGGAGAGTCACACAATCCCAAGGCTTTCCCGTTTCCTATTCAATGAATAATTTACTTTTTAGATGAGATTCGCTAACATTATTGCAGAATAACTGTAATTGAAAATTATTAAAGCTCTATCTTTATTGCATTTTAAAATCTGTGCATTTGGTGTTTGACCAGGTCTGCCTCATCATTAGGAGTTTTGAGGGAAAAGCAAAATTTCTGTCTCGCAAAGAATAAAGAGCAAAAACCTTAATTGCTTTCTTGTTTCCCACAAAGATGCTAATCTGATGAACTGAATGTCAGGAATAATAAGACAAAATGATGGTGTACACCCTGCAAAGAGAAAATAAAACATCTTTTTATGTAAACTGTCACCAGAACCTCAAGGAAACTCTTTGCTCTTTCCCTGCCCTGATTTTGAACTGCTTCATTAAAAGTAATTTTGTTTTTCAGGAGGATAACACCCACATTATTCTATAAAAATAATTTTAAGAGAAATCTTCAATTAAGAGGTTATTGTTGCCTGAAAGATTTTTCCATAGTTGGTTGGTAGCTGAAAATGTGATCTTCCCAAGTTTGAATGGAAATATGACATTCATAATGGTTTAAAATAGATAAGTGTCTTGTCTGTTTGAAATGCCAATGAACTTGGTATTATTTATCAGATCCTTTGAAAATGTTGGAATTTTCAGAGGACAGAATTTTCAAAAGGGAGAGAAATTAATCATCAACTCTTCCTGCCTTCAACTGATTGAAAAGTTAAATTAGAGAGACAGAGAAAGCCCTTGTTCAGTGCAGTATTTTGAAAATAAACAAGACATCATGGACTCAAGGTACAGCCCTCCCCCACCTGTGAATCTTCCTTTTGGTTCATTTTGGATGGAAAGCCTGTAAAACTCATCCACTGGCCATCAGACTCCCATCCAGTATTTGTCTTATCTAAATTTAGGTACTTGCTTGGTCCACTCTGGGGTGTGATACATGTTTAAGATACATAAATACATACAAACCGCTTAGAAGGAAATTTCAAATTCTTAATTTTAAAAAAATCGCCAATTAATAATTTGTCTTCCAGAGAGCTTCTTCCCAAAGGACACAGAAAACTACACTTGTCAGCTCAGGCCATAAGAATCACTTTGCAACTAAAGCAACAGTGACCTCAATTTGCAGAGCATGCCTCAGTTCTTGTTACATTGTCTTTATGCATATAAGTCCCAGAGTACCTGAGAACGGTTTCTGTTGACTTAAGATGTCCCTTAAAAACCTCCCCACTGACCTTTCAACCCCTCTTCTGAGAAACAATTTGTCTTCAGAAAAACTCATCATAAAATGGTTCCAGGTCAAAGAATTCTGTGGAATTCTAAAGATTGAGTTATATTTGTGATGTAAAAGATACCTCAGTGTATATGAAAGGCTCTGAGAAGTTCTGCATCCTGTTCAGCAATCTGTTCTACTGAACACTTTCAGTGTAGAATAATTGCTCAGTGCAGCACTTTCCAAACTTACTTGATTATGGACCCCTCTTTTATTCCCATCTAGATAATCCTTGTGATGTAGATACCTTCCTCTTTTACAGATGAAGAAACAGGCTCAGGGAAGTTAACTGACTTGCCTTTGGTAGCACAGCTCTTGAATGACACAGCTAAGATTTGAAGGCTCCAAGCCTTCTATCTTATTAGTACCGTGACCTAAAAATACAAGGAAATACATTCATTTGAATACATGGACTATTTCCAGTTATGGTTAGCATTTTTTTTTCTTGGCAATCTTTAACAGATTTCTTTTTTCCTCATGTTCATGCTATTGGGATTATGTAAACAAACAAACAAACAAACCAAAAAAACCCCATACCCCCCACGCAGTTACATACAGTATATTTGCTTAGAAAAAGGTTATTAAATCCTGTGCAGTCCAATAGTTAGGAGTGGGCCCAAGTAGCACATAGAATACATCATTTTATAAACACTATGTAGCAAATGCGGGGTCAAGAACAGCAGGAATCTTACCTTAAAGCTGGGAATGATATTCAGGAAAACATTGAGTGAGTCTGTAGAGAAATATGAAATAAAGAAATCCATTTGCTTGGGAAAGACCTTGTTTAAGCTAATTTCAGAAATATTTAAAGGATTCGATTTTATATGTAATAGTAAAATGAAAGTTACATTGGGGAAAAAAAACACTTAAATGCAGTAAAACATTCCTGTCAATGAGAAAAAATGTATATGCTTTGAATCTTTACATAGATATTTTATCTACATGTATCCCTTTCTTTATATACATGGATATTTTTGTGAATAGGAAAGCATGCACATGCATATACAAATATATATATACATATGTATATATATAACTAATAAAAATGAACTTGTGTCTGAATTGTTAAAATACACAATTTGCTATTTTAAATGTAATATAATTTTAGATCCCTTTCATAAATGTCCAGTGGACAGATTTATTATTATTATTATTTTTAATTTCCTGCATCAGATCTAGGTCTCTGATAAATACCACAGACAACCCCAGAGCTGTAGGATGGGCTTGACAGTTCTTCAATAAAGGACTGTGTGGTTTTTTTGTCAGTGTCTTCCCTCCAGTGACAGCTGCTTTGTTCTTTTCTAGTCAGATTTTCTAGTTAACACATCAAAAGTGTATCTGTGTACACGAAGTACGAAGAAAACAGTTCAAAGAGGTAAGAGATTCACTTTTAACTCTTGCTACATTTTCCCCACACTTGTCACAAAAGATGTCTCATATGGAAGCTTCAGAACAAGGTGAGGAGTTCATGATGGAGCCCAGGCATCCGTGGCATTTCAGAACTCGCTTCTAGAAGGCCAGTTGGTCAGGCAGTGTCCTGAGAGTCTCCAAATCAGTGAGAACGAATCTGGGCCAAGGAGCTTGCATTTTCCAATGACAACCGGGCCCAAAGAGCTGGACACAGCTTTTCGTATTTGGTTTATTGCAAAAGCCTGATTTCTTCTTGGCATGTCTTTGTGACAGTAGCTGCGTGCTGTGCTTGACGTACACAACCCTGGAGACATTGCGTGGGTCTCTGGCAGCACACGTGAGAACTAAAGTTAGCCGTGCGTCCATGCTTAAGTAAATGTTCTGGGGCTGGGACTCCAAGATCTTTTTGATGCGGGTGGCTAAACCTGTACTGGTGTCAGCATATTCAAACCCCAGGAGAGTGGTCTCTCACACAGACTCCATCTTGCCGCTCTTTAGGGATGAGTGTAGGCAGAGGTCGGCTAGAAGGCAGCTTCCTTTCTCCTCCTTGCATCCATTCCTCCCCTGCATCCCGAGAAGGGAAAATGCCCAGAAAGAACTCCTGCCTCTCGTCCACCCCCACCCCCACCTTCAGTGAATCAGGTTGAAGTAGGCCAGCCCTGGGTTGTGCCATATGTAGGTTTTTAGCGTACCAAGTGAAGCCAGAGCCATAAACATTTATTTTAAGGAATTTTTACATCTGATCTTTTAACAAAGCATTTGTGCAGGCATCGTGAGAAAAATAACTTTGTTCAACGTTCTTAGGCTTACTTTATAGTTGAGCATGGTTTTAAAATTTGATATATGTAAGCTTTTCAGAATTTGATATATGTCAGAGTTCTAAGGGGCTCTGGAAATCTTAAGCCAGCCCAGGCAAAAGTCGTGTGCACAGCCAACAAACAAAACAGCCCCACACCTCCTGAGCGTTCCCAGTACCATGTTGTGTTTGTGGTAGCCTCGTAGATAGGCAATAGGGAGGCAGGATAGTGACAGGGAGGGGACATGGACTGGAGACAGGCTGCTTGGGGTCAACTGAGTCACCATGTGGCTTACCCTCTCTAAGCTTGTTCTCTTATCTGAAGTGGGGATTGTAATGGTCCCACACTCACAGTGGGGTTTTTTTTTTTCTTTTGGAAGGACAATTATGCATGTAAAATACTTGGCACAGTCTGGACACATGGCATGAATCTCATGAAAGACTGAGTGACCATGTCATTGACCAGGGTCTCCACAGACCTGGGATTTAACGATGATCTGTTGCGCTCCAAAAGTGTATTCTATTGTAGTACCTCTGTGGGCCCTTTACTTTGCATTCACTAAGAAGTGAACATTCTTGGGTGCCTGGGTGGCTCAGTGGGTTAAAGCCTCTGCCTTCGGTTCAGGTCATGATCTCAGGGTCCTGGGATAGAGGCCCGCATCGGGCTCCCTGCTCAGCAGGGAGCCTGCTTCCTCCTCTCTCTGCCTGCCTCTCTGCCTCCTTGTGATCTCTCTCTCTCTCTGTGTCAAATAAATAAATAAAATCTTAAAAAAAAAAGAAGTGAACAGTCTTACCTATCATGGATTATATTTTTCACCTGTACTATATGCAGCCTAAAATCAAGAATGTGATGTTCTTCCTAGATCATGCCTCTTTCCCATGAATTTTCAATCATTAAAGAACATAAAGGACATAGGTATGCTTAATCAACAAAGATGTAATCATATTACAAATACTTAAAGCACAGTAATAATTTCTTTTTCTTTTTCTTTTTTTCTTTCTTGAGAGAGAGAGAGTAGGGGTTGGAGGGCTGGGGGAGGGTAGGGTCAGAGAGAGAGGGGGAGAAAGAATCTTAAGCAGGCTTCACAGTGGGGGATCTTGATCTCACAACCACAGCCAAAATCAAGAGTTGGTGCCCCCATAGTAATAATTTAAAGTAACAGTAAATGTAAGTAGAAAAACAGGAGGAAAATACCACATATTTTATTCAAGGTCAAGAACTCTGGCAGCAGGGTTATTTTACCCGTTTCAGGCCTGTATTCTTTAAATTGTTTTCCTTAAAAATCATGACTTTAGAATCCGTAACTTAAAAAATTAAGTCCTTAGGTCTCAGAATGGAATCTTTTTGCAAAGTAAATGCTCTTTTAAAAAATCCTTTAGTGTAAATTTTGAATTTACTGTAATTAATAGCAGCCTTCCTTCATCTGTGAATCAGCTACCAAATTTCTCTACCTTTATTAATTCCCAAGAGTTTTTTCCCCCAATATTTTCGGTTTTTTGCAGTATTTACCTTACTTCCCTGGGGCGGCATTCCAAATGGTGTTTTGAGCTCTGATGAACGCTCTTCCTTTTCATTCCCAAACATTTTAGTCTTCAGAATTACCTGAGGTACTTAAAATAATTCCCGGCACCCACCTCATAACTTCAAGATCAATGTTAGTGCCTTAGACTCACCCAGAGGGCTTGTTAGCACATAGATTGCTGGGCTGCACCCCCAGACTTTCTGATTTGGTGGTTCTCGTATGGGGTCCAAGATTCTGCATTTCTTACGAGTTCTTAGATGACGCTGATGCTTCTGGACTGGGGACTGTACTTTGGGAACTGCTATCTGAGATCATGGTTTTCTGGGAAATGTTTGTTTTTAAGGCACCCTTAGGTGGTTCTGGTAATTAGCCAGGCTTGGAAACCAGGGTTCTGGTGATAGTTGCAGAGTATATTAACTCTTCCCATGTCACCTGGGTAGGGACCTGAGCCAGGGGGTTGAAAACCTCCAAGGGACCAACCCTCAAGCTTGTGGGGAAGAATAGATCTGTTCTCAGGGACCTGAATGTGTGCTGGATAGGGGTGGAGGGAGGAGGGGAGGAACCAAAAAGTTAAAACCAGGAGGTTTTAGAAAGCCCCTGAAGATTCTCCTTCCCAAATAATTTTGAGACACTGTCAGAATGAAATGGAATCATCATCTGTGAAAATGAAATGAGCACACAGCCCAGCACCTGGTACTCACTGAGAGGGCAGGAAGTGGAGCCTTTCTCAATATTGTTATCTCTGAGCAGGATGGGTGATGCTTCAGAGGCTGATTCACCCACTAACTGAATGCCCTGCTCAAGTCACAAACTCTTGGCTTTGATGTCTTCATTATTTTTTTCTGTAATATTTATTTTATTTCTTTGACAAAGAGAGAGAGAGAGAGAGAATACAAGCAGGGGGAGTGGCAGGCAGAGGGAGAGGGAGAAACAGGCTTCCCACTGAGCAGGGATCCTGATGTGGGACTTGATCCCAGGACTCTGGGATCATGACTGGAGCCAAAGGCAGATGCTTAACCAACTGAGCCACCCAGGCACCACTTGGCTTTGGTTTCTTGAACTTTCTCTCATCTTTGGGATTCATCATTGTGATTATTTGATTGCCTGTCTCCCCAGACAGTATCTTGTCTTATTCACCATTATATCTCTAGCACAAAGCCTAGCTCATAAAGATTTGTTGAATGAATGAATGAAATAATATATTTCTCTTTAATTCTCTGTTCAAGTGTTTGGCTCAGAGTAGGTATTCTAGAAATATGTGCTGAATGAACTAACGAATAAACCTATAAGTGAGTGGCATGACTAATCACAGATTTTCACCATTTGGGGAAGCAACATGTATTTTTAAAAGCTCATCCAGTAAGTGGTAGGGAATACCACATACCAAAAAAAATGTCCAAATCTGTTAATGTTAGTGGAGAACATTTTTATCTGACATGTAAGCATCCTTCATGATCAGACTGTTAAAACACTGTACCTGCCAAATTTGAGGGTCCAATTCTCTAGGAAATTTGCCTAAAAGCAAGTATAGCAGACATATCATTAAGTGCATTTTACTACAAAAAAATGATCTATCAAAAAGAAGTTTCATATAATTTTTTGAAGTTGAAAACACTTGAGAAATTTCTCTCTCTCTCTGTTATTTGGACTCACTGCCTTATATGACAAGATCAATTGTGAAAAGCTGAGCAAGGCTAAAAAAATTATAATTTTAATCAAGGAAAAGTAAGCGGAATATTTTGAATTGTCAGAGATACATAGTGTGTATTATACTTATGTGAATAAGTGCTTTAAATAATGACAAAGGCTATTCCATTGAAGAGTATAGGCTTCTGCGTCAATGAGAAGGTGGTATCTAATTCAAAACTTCACAAATAAAATATGTTATTTTTATTCCAAAGGAAGAATACAATGTGTGTAGCCAGAGCTTTATGGTCACTATTATTACTTTTAATTCTCAGACTCCTCTTGCTATGTTCCTTTTTCTAGGGATGACAGTAGGATAGCATGCAGAGAGGAATGGTCCACGGTATTTTTTAGCATTGGCATGGCATCATAAGCTAGGAGAACTTAATGAGCCCCTAGTGTAGGATGGCAGATAAAAGGCCATACGTTGGATGCCTGGGTGGCTCAGTGGGTTGAAGCCTCTGCCTTCAGCTCAGGTCATGATCTCAGGGTCCTGGGATCGAGGCCCGCGTCGGGCTCTCTGCTCAGTGGGGAGCCTGCTTCCTCCTCTCACTGCCTGCCTCTCTGCCTTCTTGTGATCTCTCTCTCTTGTCATATGAATAAATAAAATCTTAAAAAAAAAAAAAGGCCATACGTTGCTGCTTTCTACACCTGAACCCAAGGGAGACCTAGATGGTTTACAGTGGCTCCATTTCCCTTCGTATCACAAAGGAGATACAAGGTTTCATGATTTTTATTTATTTTTTTTAAAGATTTTTTTTTTATTTATTCATTTGACACAGAGAGAGAGATCACAAGTAGGCAGAGAGGCAGGCAGAGAGAGAGGAGAGAGGAGGAAGCAGGCTCCCTGCTGAGCAGAGAGCCTGATGCGGGCCCCGATCCCAGGACCCTGGGACCATGACCTGAGCCGAAGGCAGCGGCTTTAACCCACTGAGCCACCCAGGCGCCCCATGATTTTTATTTTTAAAAGATTTTATTTATTTATTTGACAGAGAGAGAGAAAGAGAGAAGGAGCAGGGTTTTGAGCTGGGTTGAAGGCAGACGCTTAACCTACAGAGCCACCAGGTGCCCCAAGGTTTCACAATTAAAAAAAATTATTATTGGGCGCCTGGGTGGCTCAGTGGGTCAAAGCCTCTGCCTTCGGCTCAGGTCATGATCTCAGGGTCCTGGGATCGAGGCCCGCATCGGGCTCCCTGCTCAGCGGGGAGCCTGCTTCCTCCTCTCTCTCTGCCTACTTGTGATCTCTCTCTCTCTGTCAAATAAATAAATAATATATTAAAAAAATTATTATTAACAAAAAGAGATGGAAGCTGCTATGATTGATCAGCACTGACAAGCTGGGTGAAACCTATTTGCTATCCCTGAATTAGTCTCTGCCCCACATTTTATCAATGATTGTTCATACTCTGAATTACAAAGATTAGTCAGAACAGATTTTAGAGTTCACATCTTGAATGAATCAAATGGCCTGTAGAAGTTTGAAGGCTCAAAGAAAATGCTATGAAATGAGACAAACTTATGTGGAGGGGTTTTCTTTCCTGTTCCTGGTTTGCTGGCTGTCTTCCTGCTAATACTGACGTCTTGAGTGCTTCTGTGTGCCACCCATCTGGGATGGTCTACCAAGACATGCCTTCATTTTTATCCTCTTCTCAAGTCAAGACTACCCTTTCTCCATTTGATTAGTGGACGTCATTATGTAGATTACTGATAAGTTCATCTCACCAGTCCCTGAATTGTACTCCCTTGCATAGTAGTCCAACAGAAACAAAAAAAGCATGACAAGGTTAACTCTGTATGGAACATGTTTTACAAACCCTTCTTAGGGTTTCTCAAACATTAGCTCGTAGGAGTCCTAGGGTAAGAAACCAGTTTAATTTTTTTTTTTTTTTAGATTTTTATTTATTTGACAGAGAGAGAAAGAGAGATCACAAGTAGGCAGAGAGGCAGGCAGAGCGAGGAGAAAACAGAGTCTCTGCTGAGCAGAGAGCCCGATGCGGGGCTCAATCCCAGGACCTTGAGATCATGACCTGAGCCGAAGGCAGAGGCTTAACCCACTGAGCCATCCAGGTGCCCCAGAAACCAGTTTAATTTTTAAAACCATTTTCTATTTTATGAAGTAGCTTGGTGATTCAAAAGACAAGGATTGGAATAAGGATATCATATGATTAGGAGACTTTCTGTGTACCTCCCTTTTTAGGAAATTTTTATTATAGAGACCCTCACTTGCTTTCATATTGCACTTTGGATTATCCACCTCTTTAAGGAGGTGAACCAATTCTTGGTTATGCTCTGGGGCTGACATGAGGCAGAGAGGGCCAGACAAAGGAATTCTTTTCAATCAGGAGTAAGACAAGAGGGATTTGGGGCATGAAATTAGCATTATGGTTTATTACTAATGATGTATATTAATAACCCTCAGCATCTCTTAAACATTTTGCCTGGTATATCTGATAGCTCAGGAAAATGAAAATTATTAAAAATATAGAGAATTTATAGCAGTCTAAAAAGCAATATTTCATGGAGTAGGTAAAGGTAGTAATTTTCAATTCTAAAAACTACATTATAAGGCTTATGTAAGCATCAAATGCATGTAAATCTTTAACACCAGGCCTGGTACCAATAAATATTTTCTATTAAAAGTAACAAAAAAAAAGAATAATTTCTATTCACACTTATTTGAGGCTGAGGTTATACATATCTCAGTTAACATTTTAATAAAAGTAGCCTTTTTTTTAGGATTATATGCTTCCCAAATGATCAGACTAGCATGGTTCTCAAAATATGATTGAACACTCAAGTAAAAAAAATAGGCAATATTGAGTACTTACCTCATTTCAGATTTTGTTTCAAGTGTTTCTACGTATATCTTTTCATTCTTATAATGACCTTAAGAGGTAAACACTGTTATACTCATTTCACAGATGAAAACACTGATGTTTAAGCAAAAGTGTGTAACAAAGATCACCACAGATATCGGCTGGTGGAAAATATTTGTGCATTTTCAAAAATAGATGAGTTATAGAGTACTTAACATGGAAAGAATTTAGAGATGATCTATTTAAGAAATCTCTTTTATAAATAATAACAATTTCTTTTATAAATAACAATACTGAGGCATACAAAGGAATATAATCTTGTTTTGGATGGCCCAGACAGAGGTCAGACTCAGGTCTTTTACTCAGCCAGTGATTCAGTGACTTGGGGACTGCTTATAAACTATAGTCTATAGATGTAAAATTATCCCTAATCAAACAGATCTCCAAGCTTGCTGCAGCAGATTATATTTTCCATCATGGCCATATCTATATATTCTATCATACATACTTTTATTTTCACAATATGATGCACATACTCTTCCATCAATAGGTGAGGTCTTTTTTTCTCGCCTTGAATCTGGGTTGGCTTTTGTAATTCAACAAATAAAATATGGCAGAGATGACATTGAATGATTTCCAAGGCTACTTTCATAAAAGGTGATGTGGCTTCTGCCAAACATTACTCTTTCTCAAGACTCTTGCATGTTCTGAGGATGGCCAAGTCGCATAGAAGAGCCATGTGTTAGTGTCCCAGCTAACAGTCCAAGATGAACTCTTATTCAAGGGTTAAGACCTGTGAGCTTCCAGAAGATTCCATTTACAGCCTTTGAGTCTTCTTCCTGATGTCCAAGAAATCAGGGAGCAGAAACAAGCCATCTCTGCTGTGCCATGTCATAATTCTGTGAGCAAAATGACTGATTTTTTATACCAGTAAGTTTGGGGGTAATTTGGTATGTTAACCATCATAACAGGAATACATTTTATACCAAAGTGAAGAAGTACCATAACAACAATCTCCAGTGTATGGAAGTGGCTTTGATTAAGTGGTAGATGGAATTAGAAGGGCCATGAAGATACTCTTAGTGGAGACCTGGCAGGTCTCTTGGGGGATCTTGAGAAGGGTACATGTGTAGCAGAAGTCATGCCCTCCAAGAGGCTATTGGTGAGGTCTTAAAAGAACGTAAGGAAAATGATACTGAAAGCTGAAAGTCAAGGACTTGTTTGTGGTGTAGGAGGAAGAATGTTTATCAACACAGTTACCTGTAAGAATGTGGAAAATAGGAAGAGTACCTCATGAACTTGTTCGGTTTTTGAGTAAAATTTATAGCAAACATAAAGGAACCAGGCTTTGCCAATTTTAAAAGTAAAACTGTTTCTCATTCCAGACTCTCTAAGATTCTCAAATTAGGAAATGTTTTCCAGTTGGGGATCAAATCCAGGATAATGTCAAGAAAACATTTTATAAAGATAAATGCAAGAGTGTGGCTGTAAAACTTTTTAAAGAACGAATAAAGGTTTAAGGTGGTGCTTCAAACAAACAATAGGGCTTTTAAAGATCTTAAATATGTTCCCGTCACACCTTAATGACTAGGGACCAACTTTAGCAGTTATTTTGTGTCAGTTACACTATTGAATGTCGGATACATCAAGGGTAGAATACTTGCCCTGATTCACAGGTCTGAAGATGGAGGAATGCACATGGGGGCTATATTTAAGCAAGTGCCCTTGAGGAGCCTCATTTGTACCTGAACCTAACTCATGTGACAAGATCCTTGATTTTGTAATAAGAATTGAAGTTCTCAGGAGAGAAATGTGTATGTTTTGCACGTGCTAGGGTTGTAAATTATCATGGCCAGAAGGCAAACTGTGGCAGATTGCCTTTCCAATCCCATTCCACATGCCATTCTTCCAATGTGATGGTGGCATTTCCTTGTTCCTTCTGCTCGACAATGGGTGGAACTTGGTAACTGCCATGAGCAGTAGAATGCAGTGAAAGTGACACTGGGTAACTCCTGAAGTAAGCTCATCAAATGTGATGTGACTTCTGCCTGGTCCTCACTCTCTTTTGAGATGGTCACTTATGGAACTCAGTCACCATGGTTTGAGGAAGCTCAGGCCACATGGCGAGGCCATGTGTAGGTGACCCAGACAGCAGCTTCAACTAACCTGGCAGCCAAGAGTCAGCAAAACCATAAGGCATTTGTCTGAATGAGCTATTCGATGACTCAGGCCCTCAGTATTCAAGGACTCTGAGGACTCCAAGGACTTTAAAGACTCTCTTAGAGGCCTCAGACACAATGGAGCACAGACACGCTCTTCCTTCTGTGCCCTGTCCTGGAGATTTCCGACCCCAGAATCAGTGAGCGCGATAACTTGTTTTATGCCAGTAAGCTTTGGAATAATTTTTTACTCAGGTATAGTAATTGGAACATGAGTCATTTAAAAAGGATTTGAATGCCCAAGTGTATGACCATGATTTGGTCACCACTGGTATAAAGTATGGTGGTTGTGGGTGTAAGTAACAGAAGTTTCTGGGTGTAAGTAACAGAAACTGGACTAAAACTCAGACTAGTTTTAAAAATATAGAAGATATATTATCTCACTTAACAGGGAGCCTAGAGGTTAGATTACTTCTAAGTCTGGTATTCTCAATGGTTTCGTGACGTCATCAAAGAGCTCAGGCTCTTCATCTGTCCATGGAGCCATTCTTAAGGATGGCTCCATTCTTAAGCTTTATTTCATTCTGGCAACAAAATGTTTTGGAAGTCTGTTTTCTACCCAGTCACAAGGGGATCTAGAGAAAGAGTTTCTCTCTCCTTTTGGTTCTTAGGGGCAGGACCTTTGCCTTAGATATGACCCTCTTCCCCCAGTGAGATTTCTCTGTTCATCTCATTGCTAGTCAAAAACTCTTAATGACTGGCAGTGATGGGGTTGGGGGTGCAGATTATCATGATTGACTTAGTCCCTTGTCTGGGGAAGCATGGCTGTGGGGAAGTCACTTTCACGTTCACTATTCCCTTCTATTGTTTATCTCATCCCAATCACTAAAAGGAGGAACAGGGTTTGGTGAGCTCAGGGTAGTAGAATTTGCAATTTTTGGCCATGCCTGAAGTGTTCTGCTTATAATCAGATCTAGAGAATAAACAGGAGATGATGTGCAATGTTTGAAATTTCTTTTAGGGTTGGCTCTGTATGGCAGGTCCTCTAACGGCTACTTTCAGTTTCTAGTCTCTGATTTCGGTATGAGTCCCTGTTACCAGGTGAAAAATGTGCTTGCGAATGATCCCACCTGTGAATAACTGAGAAGAACAAGAATATAGGAGACCAACATACACACATTGATTAATTTTTTGTGGCATAGCGGTGAAGAATTCAGGCTTTGGATTCAGACTGATTTGAGTTTCCTCTTCTGCGAAGTGGAAGTAATTTTTCCCACCTTGACAGGAGGTTATAAGATTAATTGAAAGAATAACACATGTGGCAGAATCCATGTGTTCCTGGCATATAGAAAGTACTCAGTAAATAGTTATTGTTCTTATAAAGAGCACCCATTGTGCTGTGGCTTACAAATTGGAGAAAAGTTTTAAGTGCTACGTGTAAGTGTCCTCACTTTCAAAGTTTTTGTTGACTAGTGTCATGATGACATTATATTTTATCAAACAAAGAAAAGAAAAGAAAATATTTCTGAATGGGTGCATATGGAAAGTAGCCGTCTGTAATAAGATATAAATATGTGGCTTAACTGCACACTTTACATTCAAAACCAGTTATATTCAGCATAAGCCACAGCTGAGGTATTTCATTCTTAAAATGTATATGACCTAACAGTATCTTACAGTATATAATTTAAGCTCAGTAAAATAGGAAAGCATTTTGATGACATATTTCTAATTTATTGTTATTACTTATACATATGATACATATTTATTTGTAACACAAATATATCTCTTTGGTCACCTATTTTATTTTCTTAAGTTACGGGCAGTGCATTACTCATGAATGGCAGAGTTTGTCAGTTATTTATCTTTCCAAAGTATCTAAAAGTGAATGAAGCTTGAATTGAGCAAGGAAGTATCATAAATTAAAAAGTGAATTCTCTAAGAAAAGCTGGGAAAAGGTTTGAATATAAAATTAAAGTACATTTTGCCATAAAATGTAACTGTCAAAGTGGCATGAACCCAAATGTGAATTATGACTGGATTGAATTTGTATTTTTATCTGATGAAGCACTAAAGAATCATTTTGAAGTCATTGATCTTGGCCAGCTTAAATCTTTATTTTTCTGATAACATGTCAATCAGGTATAAAGGTGGTGAGAGACAATTTAAGTCTGTGCATTTATTTGTCAATAAAACGTGTGCTCTATTGGTTTTTTCTCAGTTGCATTGTTTTATCATGTCAATATTTCATAAGATTATATGACTGACTAATGGGAATAGCTATTACCAGTGTTGATGTACTTCGAAAATAGCAATCCATATTTTATGGACCAGAAAGAGACAAAACCTTTACCTTTGACCTTATTGAGCATAACAGTAAGGTAACGTACATGAAATTTGCTTCTTGTTTCACAGGTTCACAATTAGCTTCTAGTGGCCTCAGGGATAAATGTAGAATAGGTAACTTATCCTTCCTTGGTTTGTAAGAGTGATTTATGGGTATAAATAAAATTATTCGAAAGGCAATTTAGGGAACAGAAATGACTTACTGCATGCCAAAAAAACAGACTATGAGCATTTTTACATGAGTCTTTGCTTATTATAAAAGTAATTAATGCATGTTCTCTATGAACAGCATAGATAATAACATACAAGCAAGAAGGAAACCAATCATGCCCAATGCAAACACCCAGACAAACCACTGTTAATGTCAGTGCATATCCTTCCAGTCTTTTTTTCTCTGCGTATCTCTCTTTTCCAAAAATACATTCTATTCACTTGTTAGTAACTTAACTCTGTATCACATAAAGTCTTGTACTTTTTATGCTATACCACTTTGGGAAATAATGAGCTAAAGCAGGTAATTTTTACAAAATAATTTTTCGCCACTTAATGCTTTACTACTTGTATTTTTTCACTTCTGCATGTGAATTATGCAGTTAGATAATTTGCTTATATAAAATACCCTGAATTCTCTAAGTGTTTTAACAGCACTGATTTGTTGGTTGTCATGTATTTGACAAGTTATAGTTAAGTACGCTTTCAAATAACATAAAGATTTTTTTCCTGCAATACAGCTACAAACAAAATTAGAATAATCAGATTTCCATTTTTGTAAAACATGGCTGGTAGCTAGATTTAGGCCATGCTTCTGGCTATCTCTAAATATTTTTGACTACTGGCTGGTAGCCAGTTTCCGAGATGGTGTCCCATGATTCTTGCTTCCTGATATCCACACCCTTATGTAGTCGCTTCCTACACTGAAGAGAGCTGACCTGTAAGCCAATAGGATGTTGTAGAGGCATGACTTTGAAGGTTGGGCCCTAAGAGGCACTGAATCACTCCCCTCTGGGGGAAGCCAGCTGCCATGCCATGAGGTCGTTATGCAGACGTATGAAGGGGTCCATGTGTCAAGGACATGAGGCCTCCTGCCAATAGTCATCTGTGTGAATGCATGATGGAAATGAATTCTCTGGCCCCAGTCAAGCCTTCAAATGATTGCAGACCTGGCTCATAGCTTGTCTGCAGCCTTTGGAGAGACTGTGAGCCAAAACCAACAGCTAAACTGCTCCTGAATTCTTGATGTACAAAAACTGTGAGAGAGTATATATTTTATTTTTGCTTTAGGCCTCTAAGATTCGGGGAGTAATTTGCTATTTAGCAATAGATAACTAGCACAAACTGAAAATGAAGGTGTGTGCTAAATCAACACTATTAATTACGTTCTGAACAAATAAGAGCTTAGGAGAACATTATACCTTTAACAAGAACCCAGATGATGTTTAAGTGTTTATAACTAGCCATAGTACATATGACTCATTTAAAGGGTATAATTTGAAACGAACGATATGTACAAATGAAAAGGCAATGCAAAGAAGGTCAATAATACCTTGTGGTTAAAAATATTTTATACCATTATTTTTTGTTCTTGTCTAAATTGTTCTCCCCAGTTTTTGTAGTTGTGATAAACAGAAAACTTGTTCAGAGGAAATAAGCATGTACATCAACATTTCAATGATGAAGCCTTTTATATATATGATGGAACTTTTATGGTTTTCTGACATTTGAGTACATATTATTTTATCAGAAATTTAGTTATGAGTCATACATGATTATAGTCATTAGCAACACTTAGTATAGGTAGATGTCTCCTTCTTTGTCCCAATCTTATGTGCAAGGGTAACAGTTTGGACAAACTGGTGGTATCCTTCCATAGTGGTCTGGTCATGAAACACTAGGTAAACATATAAGCATACTCAGTTTTTTTTATAAACATGAAATATTGGTCTACCTGTTCTGCAATAGGCTGTTTTAATTTAGAGAAGGTACATCTAGTACATATAGACCTACTCCATTCTTTTCAATACTGTTTAATGCTTTAAAGCAAGTTATGGCTTGTGGGCCAAAATGTCCTGCAACTTGTTTTTGCATGCTTCTTGAACTGAGAGTCATTTTTTATTTTTGAATGGTTGGGGGAAAATTACAAGAAAGAAATATTTCCTGATATGTAAAAATTTTATGAAACTTAAATTTTATTGTCCATAATTAAAGTCTTATTGGGACATGGTCATGTTCATTCTTTTATATGTTCTCAACCCAGCTGAGTTGTTGCAACAAAAACTTTATGGCTGTGAAAGCCTAAAATATTTACTCATGGAGCCTTTATGGAGTTTGTCAACTCCTGATCTATAGCTTGCTGTCTAGAGCAAATCACAAATGTAATTGTAAATTTTCTATCAGCCACATTAAGAAAAACACAAAAAGAAATAGGAAAAATTAATTTTAATAATATTATGTTTTAATTAACACATCTAAGATATTTCAGCATTTAATCAATGTAGGAATTATAAATGAGATATTTTACATGCTCATTTTTCATGCTAAGTCATTGATGTATAGTGTATACTTTGTGTTCACAGCACACCTGGACTTGGATTAGCCATATTCCTAGCGCTCTGTAGCCACATGTGGCTAGTGACTGCTTTTCGGACAGTATAGTTGTATACTGCAGATATACCATAATTTATATCTATATATCTATCTATCTATCTATCTATCTATCTATCTTTCTAGAGAGAGAGTGAAAGAAAGAAAGCGAGAATTTGCCAATGGACATTCAAGTTGTTTCCAGCTGTTTTTGTCATTATAAACATTGCTGTCCTTACACGTATTTATTTCTAGACAGTATGGAGTTCTGGAAGTGGAGTTGCTGAGTCAAAGACAAGCACACCATTAATTTTAATGGATACGAGAATTAAGTTTTGGAGTTTGGCCACCAATTTTTGTAGTAAAAATAGTGTGTATGTCAGAATGCCTTGCAGTTTCAAAGCAGTTTCAAACATGTCATTTTCCATGATGCTTTGGCAACTCCACATAGGATGGATTTCTATCCTTATTTTATGGCTGCTGAGGACGAGCCTCCAAAAAGTTAAATGATCTGCCTGAAGACACCACACAGCTAAATAGCTAGAGCCAAGGCATAGAGTAAGTTCTGGATCATAGAGCAGTGTTCTTCCTAGCACCATGTTGCCTGTCTGTTTCATTTAATTTATTGAAAAAATCCATTGTGCACCGTCTCTATGCCAAGCCCTGCGTGAGGTCCCAGCATGTCAGCAGGGCACAAAACCAATGGGTTTTTGCCCCAGCCCGTGAGATATAAAAAGTAGCAAATCTGTGAAGCACCTGTACAAAAGACACATAATTCAATTGCTTTAAGCATGCTTGAGGCCCTATTTCACTGAGAAGAAGCCCTTCATCTCATTAGAGGGATTGTGATCAAGTGATGATAAAAAAAAGATAAGGACTCAGAATTATCTCGGTGTGCCTTCTGAATGAACCACTTAAAGCCTCAAGCACTTTAAATCATTGAGACATTTAACTACTTTCAGAGTTGCACTATCAGATGCACTTACAGAACTTCAGAGTTTTAGACCTGTTGCTTGTCCATTTGCTGTCCCAATGCCAAGCCCAATCAGTTAGGATGATGGACAAAGGGCAAGTGCAGTTCTTACACTAAATGAGAAGGTAACATAATTTCTCCATGTGATGAAACATCTAGGCTTGGGATTCTAATATGCAACATTAATCTTTCAATGGATGTAGAGAATCAAGGGCTTGAATTTTTGTGAAAGAAATTGTGCACTTGAGACCTAGAAATAAATTCTTAATGAGTAGAACCAGTAAGTGAGTATATGTGTGAAGGTGTGTGTGTCTGTGTGTGTGTGTGTGTGTGTGTGTGTGTGTGTGTAATTGGGAGTGGAGGTGGAATTATTTCAATTATAATATGTACAGTAGAACATTTTTTATTTCATGTACCTATTAATGCTTTCAACTGTCTGCCTATCCCAGCCCCAAATCCAGTCTCTACACTTTTCTACCTTGTTCTGCATCCCGGGAAGGTTACCTTTATGGGTCAAATCACATTCTACTGGGTTCGGCCAATGGCAGGGGCTAAGTGGTAGAAGAATGAGTTTATACCTGGCTGGGGAGTAGTGTAGTTATTCAACTACAGCTTACCCTTGGGCATCCTTTGGAAAGCACCTCTTTCTCCTTAACCATTCAGGTCAAAAGAGTGAGTGCCCCGCTGTTGCTAGCCTTGACGTGTTTCACCATTCCTTGTTGATTTCCCAGAGCCTTGCCCACATCTTTGTAAATAATTCCTTTTCAAATTCTTTTCAGTGTTCCTTTGGTGTAGCAACTGTTGTCTGTTGTCCTGCCAGGTTACTGCCTGATATGCTTTTTTTTTTTTAAATGAGAAGTACTTATTTATTATTCTTATTTGTAGACCTTTATAAGTACATAAGTATTGGACAATCATTATGCCTCTTGCTAAGCATTTTTGGAGACAATTTTGGATTCCCATCAAAGTACACTTAGATATTCTAAGGCTGCTGGACTAATTGTATGCTTAAGTGTATGCATTTAAAAACAGCTTTCCTGGGAAGAAGTCATCAAAAAATATTTAGAAAGGGCAATGACCTTTTGTAAAGACATCCCATTAAAATGTTTTATATTTTTACCTTGACCATCATTTTTCTCATTAAACAATATGCATTATTTATTAACAAGTCCATTCACAGGGACAGGCAGCAAATTGGCAAATTGGCCTTTACATTAAACTTTTAGTGCTAAATCTGTAATGAATATGCCAAACTGCTGTATATAAAATAATTCTCTCTCCTCTTTCTACTACTAACTGAGAAAACTTTGGTAGGACTCCTGTGTGTATACAAGGTCCATTTCTTTCTTAATGCTTTTCTGACCAAAGTTAAGAAATCACATCCCTTCTAATTCTATTTTTGGATTTTCAAGTCTATTAGTTAGAATTTAAATATTTCTATATTTAAGTTCACATTTCACTCTAAGGGATTATACACTTTATCCACAATATTCTTAAAGTTATACTTATGAAAGAACAATCTGATTATGTTATTTTTTTGCTTAAAAGTCTCCAGTTATTCCCCATTGCCCACCAACTAACTGTTACTGGTATATAAGTGTATTTTACAGTATGTTCTCTTTTCTCCCACTAACTTTTGCTTTTCTCCCTTCTTCTTCCTTCTTATACAATGGTACCCTGGTCATATAAATCTGCTCAGGCCACTGTAAACTCTGTGCAATACCTTCCACCAAATGCTTTCACATGCTGGGTCCATCTAACCACAGAGCTGCAAAATATATGAAGTAAAAACTAACAGAAATGGGAGGAGTAATTAAAAAATCCACAACTATGGTTGGAGATTTGAGCACTGTCTTTTTTTAATAATTAAAAAAACTGGTAGACATAAAATCAGCAAGGATGTATAAGAACTAAATAATACCATTAACCAACTGAAATACAATTGACATTTACATAACTCTCCATCAAAAAAACCCAAAAAACAAAAGACAATAAAATTCTTTTTTTTTTTTTTTAAAGATTTTATTTATTCATTTGACACAGAGAGAGAGATTACAAGTAGGCAGAGAGGCAGGCAGAGAGAGNAAAAAACAAAAAACAATAAAATTCTTTTTAGGAGTACATTGAACTTACCCAAGAGAGATCATATCCTAGGCCATAAAACAGACCATGACACATTTAAAATAATTAAAATAATACAAAATGATTTTGTATTAATAGAATATGTGCCATCCTATGACCATAATGTTTTATACTAGAAAATAATAAGAGTAAGATAAGAGAAAAAGCTCTACACACTTGGAAATTAGGCGACATACTTCTCAATAATCCATGGGTCAAAGAGACAATCTCAAGGGAAAACTGGAATATATTTTGAACTAAAAAAAGTAAAAAACATAGCATAACAGAATTTGAGGGTTGTAGCTAAAGCAGTACTTAAGTGAAAATTTGTAGCATTGAGGGCTTATGTTAAAAAGACGGAAGATCTTTTTTTTAAAAGATTTTATTTATTTATTTGAGAGAAAGCATGAAGAGGGGGAGAGCAGAGGGAGAGGGAGAAGCAGACTCCCTGCTGAGCAGAGAGCCCAAAGCGGGGCTCAATCCCAGGACCCTGGGACCATGACCTGAGTCAAAGGCAGATGCATAACCAAGTGAGTCACCCAGGCATGCCCAAAAGAAGAAAGATCTTAAATAAATATCTAAATTTTGCCATAAGAAACTAGAAAAAGAAGAAGAAAGTAACATAAAACAAGCAGGAAGAGGAAATAATAGAGTGAGGAAATCAATGAAATCTAAAATAAAATACAATAGAGAAATTCAATTAAAACTGTTTTTTAAAGATCAATAAAACTGATAATTCTTTAACAAGACAAAAAAAAGAGAAAAGACACAAATTCTGAATAGCAGGAATAAAAATAATCACCACAGACATTAAAAGAATAGTAAGGAAATAGTACATACAATTCAGGACACAAAAATTCAACAACTTAATAAAACATTTTTAGGAAACTGCAAATTACCAGGGCACCTGGGTGCTTCAATTGGTTGGGCATCCAACTCTTGATTTCGACTCAGGTCAGATTGAACTCTGTATCTTGCTCTGTGCTGGGCATGGATCCTGCTTAAGATTCTCTCTCTCCCTCTGTCCCTCTCCTGCCCCCACTCTCAAGTGCGTGCTCTCTCTCTCTAACAATCCCCTCCAAAATCAATAACGACAAATTATCGGTACTACCCAATATGAAGTAGGTAACTGGAATTGTCTAATAATATTTAAAAAATTGAACTCAGAATCTAAAACCTTCTGAGAAAGAAATCTGTAAATCCAAATGATTTCACTGGCTAATTCCAACAAACATTTAAAGAAGAAATAATGATAATTATGCTCAATCTCCCTGAGAAAAGAGGAGCAAACACCTCCCAGCACCTTCTGTGACACTAGAATTACCCCAATACTAAAACCAAACAAAAATGGTACCAAAAAAAAATAGAGAAATATCTTTCATGAATGTAGATAAAAAGTTCTCAAAAAGTATTAGCTAATCAAATTTAGCAGGATTTAAAAATTAATAGGCCATGACCTAGTGAGGTTTATTCTGGGACTCCAGTCTTTAAAAATCAACCAATGTAATTCTCTACATTAGTAGTCTAAATAAGAAAAAAACACAGGCTTTTGAAACTCTCAAAAATCAACAGTGAGAAATTTTAAAATGATCAAAGCAAAATCTTGGACAGTTCACCAAAGAGGATATGCAGAAGGCAAATAAGCACATGAAAAAATATTTAATATCACTAGCTCTTAAGGAAAAACAGATTAAATCCAAGATGAGATACCCCTAAACACCAATTAGAAAGACTAAAATCAAACATACTGAGTCTATCAAGGGTTGCTGAGAATGTGGAGCAACTGAAAGTCTCTCAAACACTGCTGATGGGAATGCAAAAAGATGGAGACACTCTGGGAAATAGCTTAGTGGTTTCTTATAAAATTAAATCTATAGTTACTCTATAACCTATCTATCTCCTTGTATGTATTTACTTGGGAGAAATGAAGACTTACATTCATATACACAAAAACCATGCATGAGGTTTATAGTTCAAAATAACCCCAAACTAGAAACAATCCAAATATTCTTCAACAGGTAAAGGGATAAACAAACTGGTGAATCCATACAATGAAAAACCCCTCAGCCATAAGAAGTTCAAACTCTTGATACACAAGACAACGTGCATGAATCTCAAAGCATATACTGAGCGAAAGGGGTCCATCTCAAAGTATCACATGCTGCATGATTCCATTTATAATATTCTTGACCAGACAAAACTCTGGTGATGAAGAATAGATCAGTGGTTGCCAGGCTTTAGGGGTGTGGAAAGGATGTGATAACTAAGGGATGGTATGTGGGAGTTTTTGTCCTTTGGGTACTGTCCAGTACATATTCGATGGTGGTGGTTACACAGATCTGTACTTGTGTTAAAATTTATAGATGTATACACCAAAGAAGTCAATTTTATTGCAGTTTAAAAAGAAATCCAAATGGAGATAGAGACAACATCTCAGACATTTACAAAGGTAGTGCATGTTAAAGCCGTAGAACCAACAGAAGACCTGGATATCCATCCAATGCAAGGGGTAAGAAGGAGTAAATTTTTTTCTTTAAGGCTTATTTATTTATTTGAGAGAAAGCACGTGGACTTTCATGAGCAAGGGGGAGGGGCAAAGAAGAGAGAGAGAATTCTCAAGTAGACTCTCTGCTGAGCGCAGAACACTTTATGGGGCTAGATACCAGAAGGCTGAGATCATGACCTGAGCCACCCAGGTTCACCTGCTAGAAGTAAATGTTACATGTTTCATACTGATACAGAAGCCTGGTGTTGGGCATCCACCATGTTCATTCCCTGAAAAAGGAAGAGTGTTTTGGCATGAGTGGTAATTGGTTTTCTATTCTTGAAGATCTTCAATAAAAGGATGGGAACTCTTGCCCATCCTGTAGAAGCTTGTAGGAGCTTGTAGAAATGATTCCTGCAGAAAGTATGTCTTCAGTTAGATTTCTGAGGTCGGTCCATTTGAGATTCTGTGAAATCACCAGGAGCAAGAGGGATGATGAAAAATCTGTTGTTGCAAGGTGAGGAATAATACAGGTTGGCTAAACTGTACATCAATTTGTCTCTCATAGGAATAGGTGCAATCACAGTTATTTTAGAGATTGATCAGTTTTGGAACCCAGACTACTGGACTACCAGACTAGTCTGATTTTCTGAAAATTATCCCTCAACAGAAGGTCAAGCGAGATTGCTCTCAGTTTATTTTAAAAATCCTTTTTGTAGGTGTGCCATATTTAATTTAAAAAGCATTTATGCTGATTTTGTGGTGAAATTGTTCATCTATTTCTATTTCGGCAAATTCCTTAAGCAGTTCTGGTGTTATTAGGGAACAAATTAGAGCAAAAAGCCTGGAGCCCTTTTCTAAGATGTTTGCACTTGCCAACTGGCTTCTCCAATTAGTAGTGGCTTAGAATGGTCCTTAGCTATCCTGTGTGATTCATTGGTCTCTAAGGATGGCCCAAACCTGCAGCATCATCTTCCACCTGGGAGATTATTAGAAATGCAAATTCTAGGGCTTCAAGCTAGTGCTCCTGAATCAGAAACAGGGGTTGGGGGGTGCCATCCAGTAATGTGTACTTTAACAAGGCTTCCAGGTGATTCAGATGGAAGCTAAGGTTGACTGATGTGTGTTAACATTTTGGAAGCGTGGTACAGTTAGCTTTGCTTCTGACTTATTTCAAGCAGTGCTCCAGACAACCACAAAGGTGATTTTCAAGTCATTGCAAATTCATATTCTGCTGTCCCAAGCTGATCACCTGGCCACAGAAGTTTCAGTTGGCCCACTACTACTTTAATTCAGGCATTAGGCATCAGAGACATTAAAATTCCATCACCGGTCTGTTTCCTACTTAAAGCCTTTTCAATTTGCAGCTTGAAATTACAATCCCCAGAATGAGCAGGAGGAACCTGAACACATACCACTCTTCAGATTCTTATGTGATTAGCTCATTATTAGCCCATTTAAGAAGACATAGTCCTTCTAAGTTATGTATCCTGTTCTAACTTCCTTCTAAAACTTAGTCATTATACTCCTGACTCACTCTCATTTTTTTTTAAATTTCCAATTGGTAGTTATTTTCTTACAGTGCTTGCCAGATTGAGTTTAAAACTTCACTGTCTGTTTTAATATCTCAATTGATTGCCGTAATATGACTGTAGAGGTTTCTTGAACCAGAAATATGTCTGCCAAGTAAAGCTTTCTGTCTGAAACTTGAATGTGACATGTTTCCTCATCATTTTGAGCACTGTTATAATTAAGGATTGGTGAACCCCATTTCAGTTTGAGTTAGTTAAATGTCTAATGTTTATTCAAACATCCTGGTTTCAGTAAAAATTCTGGATGTGAGTTGCCAGCACTTTTTCCATTAACTTTTAAATCCCTGTGTGTTTCAAGGGAAATATAGTTCTTATGTTTCTGATTCATTTACACTTAACTCATCGGACTATTATTTTGTTAGAACTAGTTTTTGTCTAAATATCACATACCTCTTGAAGTCTTTAGAAATAGGATGTTAGTTAAAGCACTGCAAAATATGAACCAGGCTGAGGCTTTGGAGAAGTTGAGCCATATTTGGCTTTGTTTCTGAATTGGCCTCAAATGCCTTATGTTTAAAGTTATAATAGATTAGCAGGATTCTTTTCACTCTTCCAGAGAAAAGTAACTGTTGGACTTGTACCTCTGGAGGTAGTCACACGTGAAAGGTTGGAGGTAATTATAAAGAATATGAGTAAAAGTAAACTACCTGTATACTACCCATGTTTTCAGTGATGGGTAGGCCTCTTTCTCGAAAATGTTCATGGGAAGAGAAATTAGCGCTGACACTTGGGGAACATGAAAGGAAAGCAGGTGGTTAGCTGCTGTCTGACTGAAGGTCACACATGGCAAATCTCTGAGAACCCAGAAAAACGTGAATTAATATTTAGCTTCTTAAATCAGGCGACACTTGAAAACGTACACTTCTGTGTTACCGGAGTGACAGAATGTACAAACAAGTGTTTCTTACTTACGGTCGGCATGTCTGTATTAGCCAAGTTCCAGCTGGGACAGTGGACACACATTCAGTATTTCAACAGAGGGAATTTCATAAAGGGCACTGGTTAAGTTGGTCTGAGGAGACTCAAAAATCAAAATGGGGAAACTGAGGTATTGCAGAGCTACCTACAGGAAGTAGTTACTGTGCCTGAGGCTGGAGAAACAAAGGAAATAAACTGACTTTCTCAAATCCAGAAGCTCGTAGAAGGGCCCCCATGGAGTTGGAGACCAGACCTCTGAGAAGGGTAGGGCTATATGGCGTGCTAGTCCCTCTGCTTGCTGCTCCATGTTCTTTTTTTTTTTTTTTAAAGATTTTTTAATTAATTTATTTATTTCACAGAGGGAGAGAGATCACAAGGAGGCAGAGAGGCAGGCAGAGAGAGAGAGGGGGAAGCAGGCTCCCCGCTGAGCAGGGAGCCCGATGCGGGCCTCGATCCCAGGACCCTGAGATCATGACCTGAGCCGAAAGCAGAGGCTTTAACCCACTGAGCCACCCAGGCGCCCGCTGCTCCATGTTCTAAAAGGTGTAGAAAGGAGCTAGACGCTGGAGGAGATTGCTGCTACCAGGGTGACATGCCCTATTATTCTGAGTTGTGGTCTGTTCAGGATTCCCATTAAGATCATTTACAGATATCTGTCCTATAGTCAAAATGCTGGACAGACAGGTTTACCTTCTTCCTTTGTCTCAGTCTCTAAGAACTTCATTGTCTTCATCCACAAAATGGGACTAATAGCCTTAACCTCTGCTCATCTTGACGGTGTCTTTGGAAAATAAAGAAATTGGGGCACCTGGGGGACTCGGTCATTTAAGCACCTGACTCTTGATTTCAGCGCAGGCCATGATCTGACGGCTGTGTGACGAGACCCGCGTCAGCATCTGCGCTCAGCTTGGGGTCTTCTTGAGGTTCTTTCCGTCTGCCTCTGCCCCCACTCACTCACTCTAAATAAATAAGGAGAATCTTTAAAAACATTACTAAAAAAAGGAAAATAAAGAAATATTAAAACCCTTTAGAAATGAGAAAATACCAAATAAATTCTGGGTATTGTTATTTTTTTAGGCTGTGCTTCAAAATGAAATATTGCAATAAGAGAAACTTAAGACATAATTGCTTATAATCTCATTGCCCGATCAAGTAAATGGTTTCTTCTTCTTCCTCCTCCTCCTCCTCCTTCCTCTTCTTCTTCTTCTATGTACTTACTGTTTTATTTGCTTTCTGATGTCATTGTCATTTTAAACTCAAAACCCTAGAAGTTTTGTGTTTGAGGACATAAATGAACTATTTTCAGTCTGCTAGTTCTCTAAAAGAGATATAAATGAGGTTTTGTTGTTGCTGTTGTTGTTTAAAAAATATAGACAGGGGTGCCTGCGTGGTTCAGTTGGGTTGAGCCTCCAACTCTTGATTTCAGCTCAGGTTATGATCTTGGGGTCGTGAGATGGAGTCCTGGTTGGGCTCCGCACTCAGCCAGGAGTCTGTTCTCACCCTACCCCTCTGTCCCTCCCCCTGCTCTCTAAATAAATAAATAAATAAACAAATCTTAAAAAAGAGAAAGAAACATGTGCAGAAGGAAGGAAGCAATTTTAAATAAAATGATATTATTAACAAATGGTGTTAAGGATGTTTTACAACTGCAGTGTATAGAGCTGAAAGTAAAGCAGAGCTGTGTTTATAAAATCATAAACAGAAACATAATTCCACGCTCCTTGAACCTTTTTCCTAATTATGCTGCTTTGATACAGGTGAAAGTGAAAATATTTATAAAATATAAAATCTAGTTATGACACCTGACACAGAAANACCCTACAGGTGAAAGTGAAAATATTTATAAAATATAAAATCTAGTTATGACACCTGACACAGAAATACATTTATCCTTCAGATTTTATATTTGTGCATTTTTTTTTAAAGATTTTATTTATTTATTTCACAGAGGGAGAGAGATCACAAGGAGGCAGAGAGGCAGACAGAGAGAGGGGGAAGCAGGCTCCCTGCTGAGCAGAGAGCCCGATGCAGGCCTCGATCCCAGGACCCTGAGATCATGACCTGAGCCGAAAGCAGAGGCTTTAACCTACTGAGCCACCCAGGCGCCCTGTGCATTGAAACTGAACACTTGGTTTGCAATACCATTAAGGAAAAAAATAGTATCAAACACTTCGCCATTTTGACTATATGGTTTTGAGCATTGATAGTCCCTGAAAGTATGGACAGTTCTGTCCTCTGAATAACAAAGAGTCATTTTGATGTCCCTTTCACTTTTGGATTTTCATTTGGTAAAGCAACGTACAAATTCAGTGAAATATCTATTACCAGTGAGTCTTTTTTCCTAACTCTCTTCTAATCAGAAGTGACAGTAGGTAACTTATCCTATATTTTCTAAAGAGGCACAGTTTTTACGATATTTTTTTTTACTTTTTCCATCAAAACATAGAGTATTGGTATGCTCTTTCCTGTAGCCCCCTCCTCCCCTTCAAGGTGTTTTATTCCCTAACCCTCTCTATCTCCATCACTGAAAGTGGGTGGCAATAGACTCGTTTTCCCTTGGGATATTGTTGGAATAGTCTGCCGTTATGTGTATTATTTTCTTAGTCAATGAGCTTCGGAAGACAAAAAGCTATCAGTCTGCCACTCAGTGACTTACTTCAACACAAAAATACCCTTAGGGGAACCACAGGGAGTGGTAGAGTAGAAGGGATTGCTTCATGTTTAGACTCTTCCAGTGAAAATGAATTGGAAAGTTAGAGCTGTTGTAACATGGGGGCGTTCCAGGGGGAGTGCCACGATCAATTGGAAAAGGGAAATGTGAATTTGAAATAGCTATCTGGTCTTCCCACTCCAGTAGCAGAAAATGGTAAAATTGTATCTGGTCTGAAGCATTCACAGTCACAATTGAATTTCAGTAGAAGTGTCTCACATGGTGCGTAAATGTACGCAAAGTCGTCGTTCCATCGGCCCTTTAATGAATCTGAAGGAGTTGCAGGGGGAACACATTGTCCCTAGAAAGGGTATATATGTATGTGTAAACACACACACACACACACACACACACACACACACACACACACACACACACGCATGCACGCACACACATTTTCTTCCAAGGAAATGATCCCAAAATGAGGGCCATTATTCTGTCAATGTAAGTGCCCTTGGGATGTCAATGAAGTATTTTTTAATCCTCACCCTACCCCTGTTTTTTTCAAAATGACTTTACAAAGTCAAGAGCAGTCTCTAATATGGTTGCACTAACAGTATATAAGGTTTGAAAAAGCTGTCACAGCATCAATCAAATGTCAACTCTACAGAAACTGTACAATGTCAGTGAAAATTTACCCATTAATGCTCAGGATTTTCTGTTTGGGGAAACCCTGGAAGTCACAGGGCATTCCCTATAGCTCCAATTCACTGCAAAGGATATCACTGAGCAATATTTTTGTGGTTGGGTCAATTTCCCATTGTACCTCTTAAAAGTGAGGTCATAAATTAAAAAAAAAAGTTATTGAAATAATGGCCCAGGGAACACAAAAGAAAAAAAAGAATACAAATGGGTTTTTAATAGATTGAAGGTAATCCTATAATCAAGAAAAGCAATGTACATTCTATATTCCTGTGCATTTTTTTACTCTTAACGTGTTTTTATTGTGGTTAAATATCATAACATGAAATTTACCATTGGAATCATTTTAAGTGTATAGTTTAATGGCATTAAGTATACTCATACTGTTGTTCAACCATCGGCACCATCCAACTACAGAGCTTTTTTATCTTCCCAAACTGAAACTCTGCATTCGTCAAACAGCAACTCCCCAGGACTCCCCTCACCACGCCAGTCTCTTGCAACCACGGTTTTACTTTCTTTCCCTCCATGTTTGACCACTCTAGTTATGTCATATGAGTGGAAATCATACAGGATTTGTCCTTTTGTGTCTGGTTTATTTCCCTTAGCATCATATCTTAAAGTTTTATACATCCTGTGATTTTTTTTTCAAGATATTTGTTTTCAGTGAAAATACCGAAAACTATGATGCTTTTGTGATACCAAAACACTCCTTGAAACAGGTTTTTTACAGGCAGTTTCAGGGGCTATTGGAAACAATATTGAATTAAATTTAAATCGGGGAAAACATATTAGTCCTTACAGACGTATCCCTGTCTTACATCTTCAACTATAGTAATAATGACAACACTACTTAAGGCTTTCTAAGTGCGAGGCATAATTCTGTGTGCTCTCCATGTATTCATTTTTTTGATTCTTATAATAACCCAACAAAAGTGGTCTATGACTTTCCTCATTTCATAGAGAGTGATCTGAGGCATAAGAAGCTTAAGTAACTTGCCCCTGATCATACAACAAATAAATAGTGTAGCCGAGTGTTAAGCCCAGGCTGTCTGGTTCCAGAGGCTGTGCCCTCATCCACTGTATTTTTTCTTTCACATTCCCATCTCCTCAACAAGAGACTGTACTTAAATTGGTCTGAGGGGGATCTGAGGACTCACAGTGTTTCAACGCTCCTTAAGTGGGGTCAGTCAAGCTGAGAACTTGTGGAATAGAATATAGGAGAACAAGAGAAAATGAGCCTTGGTACCCGAGTGAATGGCCTTGGAGAGCTGTCTCCTTGAAGGAGTTTGGCCTTGATTTATTTAGCAGTGGGGGAATCATGCAAGTTCCAGGGAGTTATATAAGCAGAGCTTGTTTTAAGCAAGTTAAGGTGATAAAGGTCTTGGTTGCCAGCTGCTTTGTAGAATCTTATGGTACGTCATGATGCTCTTGTTGGCTTTGGCTTCACCTTTGATCCTGTGGAGAGGGGCACTCCAAAGGGGGAACGTTTGCATCAAAAAGGGGCATTTAAATATAAGCTATGGGATTGATGCACTGGGGACCCCAGAGCCAAAGTGTAGGGGTTCATGAGCCAGAAGAGTGTTTTAAGACAGTCAAGTAGGTAGTAGTAGATATGAAAAGCATGGACCAATCAGATCAACTGATGGAATTCCTTAATTAATTCTTAAAATTTTATTTGTTTTTATTTATAGTGTTCAAGGAGGTCCTGGTGGCTGTCTTCCTTGTATTCTGTTCACTTTCTTCTCTCCCTGAATGCAATACCAAGCTATCAGTGCCCTTACCTGTAGACGTGCCCCATATCTCAGTTTTGTATTCCTCATTTGGCATGTGTGAAGTTTCAGTGGGCCCTTCAGCATTGATTTTATGTCTTTGGGGTCTGGGGTTTATCCCTCTGGATTGTGAAATCCCTTCCCTCTCTGCAGAGCTCCCGGGGGACCCAGGGCTGGAGGAAGTAAGCTTTTTCAGAAAATAATGTTAGCACATTAGAATTGGACAATAATGGAAGATGGAATCCTCGTTCCTCTTCTCATTGAGACAGGCACTGGTGATCCATCTTTTGCCTCTGTCACCCTAATTTAGGTCATTCCTATTGTGAGGTGTCTCAAATCGTACCTGTCTGGGTATAAAATTTATGTTGAAGAAGCATTAATGCAAGCTCTTAATAAGATGAAGAACTTAACAGTATGCTGTTATCTGGGGGTGATATATTTTATATACTTAAGACATGTTTAATTAGCTCTGCACAAGTCAAATTGGCTGGGGCAGTAAGGAAGCTTTCTTTTTACCTATTTCTTTTTACCCATATTTTTCTATAATAACAGACAAGATATTTGGGAAATCTGCTTTCAGCTTTGGAATATTTGTAAATCAGTCTCTCTCTCCCTGCCCCCTCCTCTGTTTCTACAAAACCACTCTGTTTTGAAAATTCAGTTCTTGCTAGCGATGGAAGGCAGTGGAGACTCTATGAGAAGTACACAGTGGAATAAGGAATAGAGCTGATAGGTATTAGAGTGCCTCAAATATTGAACATGCATCTTTTTGAAACAGACTTACTAAATATTTAACGAGCAGTTGCATCTGAGCGGCGCTAAAGGCTTTTATAACCTTTGCTATTCACTCCCATTTTGCAGATGGGGACCCTGAGCAGAGTTGGAGACATTTGCTCAGAGCTCAAAGTACGGCAGCCACAACTCAACATAAACCTCTGCTTCGAATATCTGCTTCCTCTCAAACAGAAAGATTCAAGTTTAATTTATGTAGGCCATTCCTCTACTTAATGAATTAAAAAAAGATGAAATGTACTAACCAACATACCTTTGAACTTTAAGGGACAAATGGGAGATGAGGATTTATCTCTGGTGCATCTGGCCATTCAGAGCCAAGGAAGAATGTAATGAGCATAATGATGATCTTGAGTTTTATCCTAAATCACTAAGTATATTCATTTTTGTGGCTCAGGTATTCTCCCAAAATACCTTTGTGATACATGGAGTGGATGTTTTGATCTCCCAATAGTTTGAGCCTCTCATCCAAGGTCACACTCATCATGTTGACTTGAGGCGAGGAAAATGCTGTTCCCAAATTCCAACCAGAGCCACCATGAAGTTTTATCCAATTTTTCAACAACTAATTCTTTGATAGAGACAAGACTAATGAATGAATGAAGCAGAAAAGTGAAGATCCTATCAAAAGTGACAAAAAAAAGGGAATGATGTAGGTCGTTATCTGTTGTAAGGTATTTTTAAAAAGGAAGGGGGCAATTTAGAAATCGTCTGAAGAATAAAAATCTTAGCGGGAGAGCAGTTATTTCCTTTGATAAAGACAGGTCTTTTGGTTGAAAGTTTGATGTCTAAACTCCTGCAAAATGTCTGATTTTTTTTCATTTGAAAGAACTATAGGAGGTAAAATAAGGAAACATTTCTTACAATGTATGTTTCTATTTTAAGAAACCGAGTGTTGCTAAGTCGTTAATACAGAAGATTAATACAGTAACGCATTGTTTCATTCACAAAAACACTGCTGCACGTTTGCAGTACTGAGGAACCTCAAGAAGAGAGGGCTCAGAATTTCTTTACAAATTAGGGATTTAACACACTGAAATTTATTTTCTTGCCTATTCCTACTGAGTTCATCTCTACTAGTCTTGAGTGTTTAACCCTTTCTAAAGCAGGATAAGGAGAAATGGGCTTGGTTTTCCCTTTGTCTGGCAGCCAAAGAAGATATCAATTGCTTGGGTAAATTTTTAATATGCATTTTATAAGATTTTTATCTTTTCCTAAACATCTTTATTTATCCACTCCAAAATTATGGAGTATTTCTCGATGTAAATGTATTTCTGCAAAGATTTAATCTCGATGTGGGGATAGTAAATAGCTGTCAGACCACATTGGCTACCTGGAAGGGTGCTAAAGAAGGACTTAGAAGTTACATTTGAGTTCTGCGATTTGATATCTTCCGTGGCCTCAGGCAATGGGGACTACGAAAACATCAGTCAAATTATACACTCAAGGAAAGGTAGATGGCAATAATGTGTGCTTATAAATCACATGAGTGACAAGTATACAGTAATTCATAGAAGAGTTGAGAAGAGAAGAATCCCTCATGGAAAGGTGTGCTCTGAGAAGATGAGTGGATCTTGAAGAATGAGTAGTTTGGTAGGCAGGATGGGTAGAGATGGTTAGGCAAAGAGAATGATAGCACAGTATGCCAAATCAGGAAGTTCTCGGAGATAGTTTACCCAAAAGAGCCTGAGCATTTTGGAAAAGGCTGGAAGTAGTTTGGAAATGTAGCTAATAATTCTAGCTACCAATCAGTGAGCATTTACGCTGCTTAGCTTGGCTCCGTGCTTTGTGTGGCTAGCTTCTACTTCTTGGGATGATCTTGTGAAGAGATGCCTTTATTAACCCTATTGACAGGCAAGGATTGTAAACCTCAGAGAGGTAAAGTCACTCACCCAAGACACGCAGCTGGTAAATGATGGAATCAGATTTGAAGCCTTATCTGTTTGCCTCTAGAGTTCACACTCTTCTATGCTCATAGTTCATCGTTTTGTTTTTTGTTTTATTCTGGGCGTGATGACACCAGACTTTGTAGGGTCTTAAATGCCAAATTGTTACTTTTTGTTTGTTTGTCTTTTTAGGGGGGGGGGGGAAATCCCTTTATTTGGAATATTTGAATTCACCCATTTCCAGTGTACAATTCCCAAATTTTTAGTAAATTTACCAAGTTGGGCAACCACCCCTCTAAAGCAGTTTTGGAATATCTTTATCATTGCAATATGATCCTTCACATGCATTCACTTTTTAAGCCCTTCCTGTCCCTGCTCCCTTTCCTAGCAACTGCTCATCTACTTTGGTGGGATGTCTCTATAAATCCTTTGCTCACTTTTGATTGGTTTGTCTTATAGCTGAGGTGTAGGAGTTCTTTGCATGTTCTGAATACAAGTACTCTGTCAGATATGTGTTTTGCAAATATTTTTATCCCAGTTTGTTGCTCATCATATTAATGATGTTTCTAGTAGTATAAACATACTGAATTTTGATGAAGTCCAGTTTATCAACTTTTTAAATAAATTTTTGATGTCATACATAATACATCTTTGAAGGTCTTAAAGAGTTTTCTATTTTCTTCTAAAGTTGTGTTCTTTAGCTCTTTTAAGTCTATGATATGTTTTCAGTTAATTTTTCTGTATGCTGTGAGGTAAGGGTCTATTTTATTTCCTTTTTTTTCCCACATAGTTTATTGTTCCAGTATCATTTGTTTAAGAGGCTATTACTCCTTCAGTGAATTTCCTTAGTGTGGGTTTTGAATATCAACTGACCATAAACATAGGGATTTATTTCTGATCCAAACTCTCTTCCACTGACCTCTATGTCTATATTTACGCAAATAGCATACTGTCTTAATACCTATGGCTTTACAGTAAATCTTGAAATTGGGAAGTGAAAGTTCTCCAACTTTGTTCTTTTTCAAAATTGCTTTGGCTATTCTAGATCTTTTCCATTTCCAATAGATTTTAGAATCATCTTGTTGATTTTTGAAAAACAAGACCAAAAAGAGTCTGATGGAAATTTGAAAGAGATTGCATTGAATCCATTGGTCAATTTGGGGATAATTGCTATCTTAACAATGTTGACTATTCCAGTCCATGAACATGCAACATCTTTCCATTTGTTTAGATCTTCTTTAGCAATGTTTTGCAATTTTCCATGTATGACTCTGGAGACTTTTTAACAAAAGGTCTTCCTAAGGATTTTATTTGTTTATGTTTGATGTTATTGTGAAAGTATACTTCTATTTTGGATTGTTTATTGTATATAGAAATATAGTTGATTTTTGTATGTTAACCTTAAATCTTTTGACCTTGTTATTGCTTGTTAGTTTGTGTGTGTGTGTGTGTGTGTGTGTGTGTGTGTGTGTGTGTGTGTATTCCTTAAGATTCTTTACATACAGCACATGGCATCTGCAAATACAGAGAGTGTTACTTCTTCTTCCTGATCTGGAAGCCTTTTATTTCTTTTTCTTAACTAATTGCACTGGCAAGCACTTGCAGAACAACACTGAAAAGAAGTGGTTAGAAGGCATTTGCATCTTGTTCCTAATCTTAGGGCACCTCCTTCAGTCAAGTAGGGTATTCATTATAGATTCTTCATAGATGCTCTTTATCATGATAAGGAATCTCCCTTCTATTCTAAACTTGTCCAAATCAGCTGGGGCAATTTAAGAAGTGGTAATTTTCTTTCAGAATGTTCAACATTGAATACTTGCCTTGAACAAAAGCTGAGTAAATTCTAAATCATTGCGGTCCATAGTTTGTACAGTTAACATCTTAGATTTCCTCTTTCTTCACCTCTGGGAAAAGAGAATGTTGGAAATGGGTAGGACTAGGAATGATTGCATTTCAATGATATTATTTGCCTTAGTTGACTTCTGAAACTAGCTTTCTCTTCTATATCAGTGCTGTTCAACACAAATATAAGGCAAGCTTCAAACGTGAACTATATACATAATCTAAAATTTTTTAATAGCTACATTAAAGAGGTAAAAAAGTAAAATTATTTTTAATAATATATTTTATTTAAAGTATATTTATATATCCAAAATATCATTTCAACAAGTAATCAATATAAAATTCTTCTTTTTTAAAATTTGTTTTTAGTTTTTGAAATCCACTGTGTATTTCCCATGTATAGCCTATCTCTATTTGGAATAGTCACCTTCTTAGTGCTCAGTAGTCACCTGTGGCTAGGGGCTACCATATTGGACAGCACAGTTCTATATATATGCATATGCAATTGTAGTTAGCTAACAAATATTAAATAAGCAGATCAAGTGAAACATAAATGGCTTGTTATTTGCCTCATAGTAATAGGTACAGAATATATAGTCAGTGATTTTTGCGTTTAATGACACGAGCAGAATTTAAACGTCTTCTAATAGATGATCTTTTGGTGAAACATTCTCAGTAAAAATAAAGACCATGCTTTGATGCCATATATTTCAAAATGCAGTTGAGTCTATATTTTCACCACCTTTGGACATGATGAGCCATATATTTTAGACAATACAGATCTAGCAAAATGCTAGAGATAACCATGAGAACATGGTGACCCAGAGACTGAACTGAGAAAAACATGGCCAGTGAACTCCTTTTAGCTAGCTTCCTCTTAGGAAACTCCGGAATTTCTCCTACCGGCAGGTCTCTATCTCTTGGATACTTGGTTAACGAAATGCATCAGGTTTCTTGCCAGCATAAAGCATGTTAGGGGAGCAAATGGGCATCACAGAGCCAGAGGAACATCAGCACTGACTGCATTGTGACACTGTAGCTGTTAAATCTTTCATGGTAATGGGCTGCACTGGAGATGGCTACAGTGATAGGCTTCATGGTGGAAGAAGCCTGTGGTCACTGCAGGTCGTGCTAATGTCATCTTGTCGCTGCATTTGAAGGATCATTTGAACACCTTGTAAGGAGAGTAGCTAAATCGCTTGATTTTGGATTATATCCGAATGTGAAAAAGACGATGATTTTGAATCACAGAGAGCCACCCTCATAGGGAACCACTCTCCCAGAAATAGTTTTAAGGAATGAAAAATACAGCATTGTTTCTGTGCTCAAAATGCACTCAGCAAAAGACTCATATATTCGGAATCCAAGGGCAAAGAGTGGTGTCCTCATGCTTTCCTATTCCTCTCTGAGATCTTGATTAGAGCATTAGTTAGGAGGCTTGAAGAGTTCAAGGGCCTAGTTCATACAGACTAGTGAACATCAGTATTTCTTGGTCACAGAGCCCCTCCTTCCTCCAGCTGCTATCTTAAATGAGTGTGTGGTCGATCCCAAGGGAATTATGGGACAGAGGGGTGGCCGATAAGGACCATCCATTACCCCTATTGGCAAAACAAGTAGTAACCTATGGAGCGTGGGTCAGGTGTGGCAATCTTTAAAGAAAAACACACAGAGTTTGCACCATCAGGAAGAGTCATATGCTTATAAATTGGATCACAGTGAATTTTCAATGAAAACCCGCCTTGGCGCTAAAGCTGAGAATGGACACAAAGCCAGTAAACAAAGCAGCAAAAGAGATTAGCTCTTTGAAACAGGGGGCTATCAGTAGATCCTAAAAGAACGTGAGCTGGTGAGATCAATGAGGACAGATAAGAACGCTATTAGACTTAGCATTGGCAGCCAACACCAGCACAAACGATTCCATATCAATACTTCTTTATGGTCCCTCTTTATGACGTTAGGTTTACTTAGGAGAGTTCTCAATAGATAGCATCATTTCTGCTTGTCCATCAGTCTATTATTAGCACATTTCTTATTTATTGCGCTTACCCCGAATTTTCATTTCTGGTTCTATTCTGAAGGGGGTTGTTGATTATATTTTACCAAGAAGCAATAGGTTATGTGTGGAACTCACACCAGTGTCCTTGCCGATACTTGGTTCAAATTCTCCAGCTGTTTTCTGTGTTTGCTGGTTTCCATCCAGTTCAATAGCTGTGTATTTATCCCTGGCTGTGTTGGAATTGCTTCTACTCCAGAGAAATCTTACAGCAAGAAGGTGAAGGCGTCAAGGTCCCTGCCCAGAAAGAGCCCAGAATCTAGCTGGGGAGAAAGGCTCATTACACAACTAAAATATAAGAGGAAAACTGCTATCATGAAAAGTGGTTTTGAACACACGTGTTTAATGTCACAGATCTGGGGGAGAAAAAAAGTTCAGAGAACCTTTTGGTTTTGCTTATATTGCTACCTATGAATAATCTTTCAGGGCAAAAATCCTTCTCCATTTTTAAGATGGAAAACATCAGTTGAAGAAGCTTAAAATAAACATAAGTATCAAATACACTCTGAAGTCACCGAGTGAAGGCTATTCAGCCACAGCTCACAGGATATCAAAAAAGCATATGAGTTTTTACACAAGGAGAATTTGTGGCTTATACTTCAAAACTTCATGGATTTAGGAAAATGTTTGTATTTCTTATTTGGTATGATTTAGGGAAATATTTCTTTAACATCGCTTTTTCATATTGTGCAATTCACACGAGAGACATGTCTATGAAATATTTACACATGACTTTTATTTGAAAAGGGGTAGCCGGTTGTTGAACGAAGTCTTCATGGCGAAGATTCCTTGCTCTCAAAAGAAAATTGAAGCTAAATAAAAAGATTTCAAGGAGAGTTTAGAGAGGTCTTTTCTTTTTTTCTTGCAAGAGGTAATTGATTTGCTCCCCAAAAGGGTCTTTCTAGAACTCTGAGTAGACAATGCTCTAACCTTGTCAGAAGAGGATAATAAATTGAAAGTTAGACTGGTTTGGAAGGAAAGACTTAGAATGAACTGCATTTTATAGGAACAGAGCACCGAGGGTCTGTTGTTAGTTTATAGGGCCTTGATTAGATAGGTTATTGATTTTGGCTGCTGGTGATATGGTTCATGTTCAGAAGGTATCAGACTCATGCTGAATAAAATAGAAGCAAACGCTTAAAAGAAAATCCCCAGAAAGTAGCAAGACACTGGCCAGCAGTCTAGTTGCAGTTCTTCAACTGGAACGGGCAGCTGTGCCTTATTGCCTTTGGCCTCTGGAAGCAGTTATGTGTATTAAATACTGGAATAACTTGATATTTTAAAAGCTTATATGCTCATCCAAGTAAAATGGTTTTAGAAGACTACCGGGAGTTTCATGATTTTATAGTTAAATCAATACCCAGATTTATGCCTTTTGGACAGAGAAACTTGAATTTAATTGAGAAAATGGATCTAATGAGGATAGACATCTCTTGTGCAGATGTAGGAGAGTTTTTTCCCCCTTATTATCTGAAAAGCGAAACAGGTACGTTTGGTATGAAGATGAATATGGCTTTACAGGAAAAAATGACAAATGTTCAGAAACCTTAAAAGAAGATTTGTGATTTTATATAGAGGTTCCTGAATGTCTGGAATCTGCCAGAATAATTTTTTGTCTCTTTTAAATTCTTCAACTTCAGATTCATTAATTATACAGAAAAGCACATAATATTTTACGTTATACTGCACAATTAATGGCCATATGGTATTAAATTGGCAACCAGACTTTCAAGAATAACAATTTTAAGCAGAATCACTTGCAGCATAGATTTTCCTTTCCCTTCTTTACATGTATGGTGCTTTACGCAGACATTTGTATTATATTCACAAGCTAAACAGAGACAACATCTTTTTTTTTTTAAAGGAAATTGTAAAGGCCATTGTCAGTTTTTCAGAGTTAGCTACACATAACAATTCTCTAGACATTACTTTCTGTGTTCTCACGTCTTCTTGGAGTTTCCCAAGTGGACGGAGAAATCTTGTAGGAAAAATTAGCAAAGTAAAGAGATGTTTTGGTGATCTGCAATTTATTTTCCACTAACCCTAATTCTCCACAGTCTTTGACCACATTTTGCTTCAGGAAATATTCAAATACACTGTCCTTACACAAACAAAAATTCAATTATATAGAAGTTCTGCCTGTGTAATAACAGCAAGGTAGACCTTGAAACGCGATGAAGCAAATTCAGCTTGTAGAAACATATGGACTCAAGTAACTTCAAGAAAAATCATTGGAGGGCAGAATTTGGCTCTGTGATATTTTAATGCAATGCAAGAGTTCCAGAAATAACTGCCTACTTTCTTGCTGTCCAGAAAATACACATTAAATTTTTTTCCCCATATTGTTTTTTCTCTATATTCTTTTTCTCACAAATTAAGAAGACTATCCCCTCAGGAGACTCTATGAACATCATCATTTTAAAAGTGAAATTTGTATATCAAAGTGTCAGAGATAGACAAGCGTGGAGAATTGATCACTAGTAAATCTGGGAGTACGTAAGAGTTATGTCTAGGTTAGCTAAAGTTGCCATATATTTCTCCTGGAAGATACTGTGAATGTAAGTTTTAAAAAAACTCTTCAGACATAGCAAACCATAGTGTTCGAAGCATTTACAGGTTTTATGTATAATGCTATAAATAAAAATACATTTTCAAAACGTGTACTGCAGAAAACGGAAAATCTGAGTATTAGTTTTGGCTGAAATAATCTTGAAAAGGCACCAAATAACCAGACACTGGTGTAACTTGAAAGGCATAGTCTTTTGAGGGAGTTTTACTCCCAGTTTTTTTACCCCAGTATGAATGATCTTCATTTAAAAACAAATGAGAGTTGTTTATATTCCTCTACTGTAACTTTCATGTGGTGTATGTAGGGATTTGTCTATTGTCCTCTAAACCTTCTGTAACTCTTTTTAAGAAACAGAAAATCTAAATAAGAATCACTGGATATTAAAAAATGAATGAACTGCCCTCCAACCAACCTCCCCCAGCCCATGAGTTCCAGGAAAACACCTGCTATGTTAGAGAAGGAGAGAGAGCATTAAGTTGAAGAAGCTTCAGGTTGCAAGTTTCCATATTTTAAGGTGAAATTGGAAGCGATTTGGTTTGTGCAGATAAGCGATTTGAAAAGTCAGCAGTGATGTGATCATTTTTCTCTGGAAAGTAAGCTAACAAGGAGATACTACCCAAACAGCAATGATTTCATCTGGACAGCTGATCTGATCCTTTAGAAATATGCTTCCCTTTACAGAGAACTTTCTATTAAGCTTTGTTCAATTAAGTTTCATATTTTACATCTTTTGCTTTCATTCAGTGGGTAACCACAGGCCAGGTACAATATTTTTAAATTCCTTATGAGCTTGTTAGTTATTGGAACCCAAACAGATTTTCCTGCCCAAGTTGTTACTTTGTTTCACGAGTGGTCTTTTTCTTTTTAGGTGACAGTCTCATGTTAGCCATGGGGAGTTCCCTGGGTCACTCTAGAAAGTTTATGGTCCCACCTGCATCCATGAGAAAGAGAAAACAAAGCTTCATTTCAAGTCCTTGGAAATTCAGTGCCGTTAAGAAACCGTTCCAGCCAGCTTTCTCACGTTATTTAAAGGGGTAAAAAGTTCATTACACTAGTTGGCTGAGGCGTGCTTGTTTATATTCAGGTGACTTGAAGAGATTCTATCTAATAACAGCAAGTTGCTTGTGAGATGTCAGACCCATGTTTGGGTTAGGGGTGGCTTTGGCTATTTGGAAGCTCGCAGAAGGGGAACTTAAACATCAAGTGGGAGGAGCTAAGGACAGCGGGATGGGCAACTGCAGGATGAACCCTTTGCAAAGATAAGGGTATTTTCCCTAAAAGCTACTCCAACACAACTATTTCTCGTAGCTGACTGCAGCCGAATGGGAACCTGGGAACTTCAGAATTTTCAGCTGGGCTCATTTCCAAAATCTGAGATCTGAGTTCTTTCTTTTTTCTTTCCTTTTTCTCTTCTTTCCTTTTCTTTTTTCTTTTCTTTTTCTTTACTTTCTTTTCTTTTCTTTCTTTTTTTTTTTTGAGTATTTAATTTAAGGAAGGGAATGATATCAAGGAAATACATTTTCCATAGGGGTTATTTATCTGTTTACCTTGAAAAGACATTGGTTTAGGGCAAATATTAGTTTTACAACTCAGTTATTTGCTTTTTTTTCTCTTGGAAATTTGATTTTCCAAGAATTTTCTTTTAGTTAAGTGTGCCTCATAGCATCCTTGAGAATTAATCTCCTATTGGTTCTCTCCTACTGAAGATGTTGAAACCATCTACATAAGATGATCCAGCACTATGCAGGGATTAGGAGGATATATAAATTATTGCTCGCATACTTAACCACTAACAACCTATCGCATTTTTCTTCTTGGATAAATATAAGCGGCCTAAATTTAGACTGATGGAGATATTATTACCCTATTGTATTAATGCATTGAGAGTTTAATAGATTGCAATGCAAGTTACTGTTTCCCCAACCATTTATTTTTCAGCATGAATTCCCTTTAAAATAGTCTCTGTTCTCTTTGTCACATGGCTGACGTGGTGCTGCATTGATCAATTCAACTTAATTCTTAAAAAACGTATGGAATGCCTATTTGTCCTGCCTTTTCAAAATCCATTTTTAATATTTTGAATATTTCAAGAAATGGGGTAAAACTTGCGTAGGTTTTTCACAGTAGTAGAAAATGAAATCCACCTTCACTAAAAAAGCAAGTGTATATTTTAACTGTAAGTCACCTGTGCGGGCATCATATTATCCTTGACATCCCTCACCCCACTACTACTGTTACATGTGCTTTTAATAAATAGTAGAATTCATATAAGTTTAAACTGGATGGTTCTGGCAAAATCTTTTTTAAACACTTTTCTCTGAGTTGTTGATGGATTACAGTGATCCTGTGCCAAAATGACAACACTTAATACCTCTTGAAATTCTGCCCCACTTGTTTCCACTGTCTTAATTACATTAGCTAGGTAGAAACTGTGTCCCTATATAGTTTTATTCTCTGAAGATAATTTTAAAACAATGCGGTTTCTTTTCCTTAATACTCATAGCATCGTCTCCTAAAGGTGCTATTTATTAACTTTTCAGCATGAGAAATAATTTTGTGCATTTAAAGTGATGGGGACATGATCTAGCTGTATTCCACCATGTTATCAGTGCCCCCATTTCTGTATCCGGGGAATCAGAATGGCTGATTAAAAAAAAAAAGATAAAAAAGAAAAAACAAAAATGAGCTCCCCAGGAGAAGTGCTTGGGGTGAGAAGCCCTGGATAAAATACTCCCTTGGATTAGTTGAACATTCTTTTCATGAAGCATCCCATTCAGTGTAATTTCTTGTATTTTTCCTAAGTGATGAGTGAGCTTCCGGTTATTTTTTTTTTT
>LNAC01000704.1:440747-451703 GCA_002007465.1 Ailurus styani
AGAGATTACAAGTAGGCAGAGAGGCAGGCAGAGAGAGAGGAGAGAGGAGGAAGCAGGCTCCCTGCTGAGCAGAGAGCCCGATGTGGGCCTCGATCCCAGGACCCTGGGATCATGACCTGAGCCGAAGGCAGCGGCTTTAACCCACTGAGCCACCCAGGCGCCCTTCCGGTTATTTTGACTGAGTGGCATATCTTTGGATGGTTATATGGATTTGTTATTTGTTCTTGGGCTTCAGTGAAGCACTCTCACACCAGAGTATTTAGTAAGACAGTAGGAAGCATGATGACAAGAGAATCTGTTTACTTGGGAAACCATTATTTCACCTTTTTAGGTGAGTCTCAATGGTAAATTGAGTCATTTTTTGATATCTTTAAAAGAGCTTAAGTGGCTAGATAGAGAGGGAGAAAAGAGTGTTCTTAGCTTTAGGAAGCAATTGAAACTTAAGCTCCGAGTTGAGCCAAAATAGAATGCACATGAAGGCACAGAAAAGAAAGGTACTAAGTGAGATGTGGTGTGGAGATGAAGAATTCTGTAAGTGGGGACCGCTGTTTAATAACTCTGGATTTAGGTAAATAGACATCAGTTATAAAAAACAAAACAAAACAATTATGTGAGTTAGAGGTACTTCATGATACCTAAAAAGAATTTTTTCCCAAGTCTTCTCAACAGTCTGTTTTTCTTAGAGGATCTAGTTTTATTGTATTCATATGCTTACAAATGAAAAATCGAGAAAAGGTTAATCTTCCATCCTTTCAATTATCTACTCAATTAATACCAACGAGGCCTAAGATTTTTTTAGGCGGCCCTCTATGAAAGAATAACCACCGAACTGGAACCACTTCTAATTATAGATCATAAATCCTAAGTGGACATTCTAATTTCAAATCATGAACCAAGCCAATTCTAACTTATTTTTGTATTATAGCTTATTTCCCAAATTCTAATAAGTACCACCCCCCCACCTTCCCATATACATTTTAATGTTTTCAAATTGAACTACATCTTAAAATCAATATGGACACTTAATGCAGTACTTTTTCTTTTATATCACAAAAGCTGGCATTTAATCGACTTAAGTATAAAAATTATTTTAAAAAACTATCTCTCACTTAGCAGTACGTCTAGAGATGAATAGGTTTGCTTTTTAACTGACACAGTTTAACAATATTAGAGATCTTGGTTCTTTTTCTCTCTTCTCTGCCAGTGATGTGAACATGGGGATGATATTGATTTAATCATGGACATCAAGTACCTGTAGATAGCAACCAAGACACCTCACTTCCTTACTCCCGCCAAATGAAAGTGAGAACGAAGACCTCTTCCTTTCAGTCTGGTTGGCTCAGTTTAGGTCACCTGGCCACCGACGGTCCAATCAGAGGTACCAAGGTAATGCCTCACCGTGATTGGTTTATTCTCCTTGGACTCTAGCCCTAAAGCTTCGCCTGAGTCCCATGAATCACGTGAGCTGTATGAGAGCGGCAGAAAGAATCCATCGTGTCCACTCTAGGGGAGTGGGTATTGAAAGCTGACCCAGGTCCACAGATCTATGTCGCTAAAAAATAATAATGTGGGCTATGACTTCATAGATCTTATCCAAGGATTTGGATTGATTCTTTCTCTTACCCCGCTCCCTCTGCAGTCTCCTCCAGAAATTCTGCCAAATGACTGGATAATGAATTCCTGATGAGGTGTTAATGGCTTAGAATGACTTCATATGGTAAGCTTCTCAGGACTATTGCATAACAACAAGGAATCTTAGCATAAAAATCCCTTTTGATGGTGGTACTAAGTTGGGGCCAGGGTCCTCCTGGGAGAAAGGTAGTTTTTAAAATGGGGGTGCCCTGACCTTTCGTAGTTGCTCTTTACAACGGGCCACCAAAACACCTTTTGGCTCATGCTAATTAGGTTGCATTTTTAGTTTGCCATTCAACAGCACATTTCATTTAGAGATCTTTCTGTCTCTGTTCCAAGACTCAAATTCAGCATAGCCATAACAGCTCCGTGCATTAAGGATTCACATTTCAGGTAAGAATTTGAATTCACCAAATTCACCACAACACAAAATAGAATATCCAGAGGAATTCCTCACTCAGGTTTTTTTTTTAAAGGGTCCATAAGCTCTTTACTTTAAAAGCTAAGGCTGAACATTCCGATTATGTGTTAACGAGGTGGTCTATGCAAGAAAAATCACATATCCTCTTGTCCTTTGGCATTGTCCTAAAAGACTAGAAAGAATATGTACATCTATATATTCTCAGTGAAAGAAAATGTCTGAAGAAAGTACGTGTCTTCTTTTGTACTCTTTTTCCCTATGCGGACTTCTTTGTTTAGGAGATCAGCTTTTACTGTGATAATTCACATTCTTCTGTCTCCCTGACTGACCGTATATGACACTTCCCCTTTACAGATCTGTCTGCATAGGGTGGGTTATCTGTTAATAATAGTAGTTTGTTCAGTCGGTGTTTATTGAGTACCTACCACGAACCGATCTCTGACCTTGTAGCTGGAAAAAGGAAGATGAAAAATACACACTGTTCCTGACTTCAAAAAGGTCATGGTCTCATGAAGGGGGAGAGTTACAGTAGGGTAAGTACAATGGTAGGGGTGCACCCGGGGTACGGTGAGAAGGAGAGGAGGGGCAGTAAGTGGAAGGCTGTCGATGAGCCCTCTATAGTACCTTGCCTTTTTTTTTTTTTTTTTTTTTTTTTTTTTTTTTTTTTTTTTTTTTTACTTTTCTTGGTTTGGAAAGATTTTGCTGCTCACAACCCAGTTTGGCATCTAGTATTAATAATACTCACCTTTGTGGAGAATTTCCCCGGAGCTAGACACTGCGCTTCATGCTTCGCTATTTAATCCCACGCAGTCCTCACGGGTATCCTGTGAGGAGGACCCCAGTATTATTCCCGTTTTATAGAAGAGGTTCCATAGCTGGAAGAGGTAAGGTTGGGATTCAAGCCCCCTTCTGTTCATTTTTAAAATACTTGCTCTGAAGTGCCCACTGCAGTACCTTTAGGAACTTTTATTGTAAAAGAAATCCTTATTTGTTCGTGATATAGCTTAAAAATTGTTTGAACATATGGACAATATATGTGCGTGTTTGTATGTCTGCAAAATATACAGTTGGATGGTCTCTATATGTACTTGCTGTGAAAAATGTATGGTGTATGTATATATCTATAAACACTCCCTCCCCATATGCTGAGCGTTATAGTTAGCAAGAAGAACCAGTTGGCCGTTACACATGCTGGCAGGGCCATCTTAGGAGCAGTTGCTGGGGTTGTGTAGCACCCCCATTCTCCAGAAGGGTTGTCCTATTGTCTCATGAGGGCTCTTCATGACGGTTCCAGGCCCTTCGCCAGTGCCAGCACTTCAGTGGCCAATGGATATTTTCTGCTCTTCTCTTATGCTGGGGGTGTGTGGAGGGAGGAGGGGGCATTAAAATAATTTTCTGCTCTAGGCTCTGATACACTTAAGACAGCCCTCTTCCTGGAATACATAAATGCCAGCAAATCAGCATTTCTTAAGCTGCAGCATCCTTCCTGGAAATCCTGTTAAAGGACGTACCGGGCTACTTGTCTCGGACCAAATGAGAATATAGCGAGCCTCATGATTTCCACTGCTGAGATATTAGCATAAATCTCCCACTAATGCACCTCTGCCTGTTAGTGGAAGAGTCTCTGCAACCCAGGAAAATACGTTAAACTGAGAAGGGACCAATGTTTCGCGACTTGGGCATGGGCACTGTGAAGTATGTCTCCTGTGAAGGAGTTTCTAATTCTGCAAATACTGTTGGGTCGGCCTTTAGAATTTTTCCCTCATGGGACATGAGGAACGATTAGATACCTCAGTAGGAAAAAATGATTTTTTGGTTGCTCATGGAGCAACAGTAAAAATTTTACAGCTAATAGAGCGGTTTCTGCTTAAGTTTTTTTCTTCTGGAATCATACATCATGACAATCTCCTGACGACCGCAGCTGGGGAATGATCCCCCTTTTAAAGATGGGAGGGGAAGAGCAGGCCAGCCTCTTGTCCATTCAGCTGCTCTTGACCGCCATCCTGTTTCCACTCAGGCACCACATTGAATACTCCCCTGAGGACACCCATTACCTCATTTTACCAAGGCCTTCTTGTCTGCGGAAGGGTAGGGGCATTAGAATCTTTATCTCCCCGACCAGGGCTCTGCTTCCAAGTGGGGCTCCACTTGTGGATGAGAATAACTATCTTCGAGAGTTCACTGAGCTCACTTCGCCCACTGGCTGTTGGAATACCCCCTGTGCTATCTGTGAGTGGGGCCAGTGAGCCTCTGTGAGAAGTCCTGCACCGTAATGCCAGGCTTGACAAGTCTTTAGGGAAAGACCCAACTCCCGAGGAAGATGGACTTACTTAGTGAGTGGAGGGATGTATTTGGCAACAGGGATACCCACAGACAGTTCTACCGGCCCTGTGGCCTTCATTCTCCTGGTGGGTTTCTTTTTCTCTCATCAGAGGATAGATTTTTGTTGTTTTACTTAAGCTTGATGTGTGTGTGTGTAAGAAGTGGAAAGATGGATAAAGAGGAGGATTTTTTGTTGTTTAATTTTGGGTGGTTTTTTTTTTTTTTTTGAGTTGGAATAATGAACTGGAAGTTAGTTGTCCTTGAAGATAAATAACTTTGGATAAACTTAGCTTTTAATCCTGGCTCTAAGAAATCTCAGTCAGATATCTTCATCACACCAAGTCTTAATTCTTCATACATAAAATGAAGGTAGTAGTAGCTTTTAATTTTTTTTTTTATGAAACTCGAACTGAATAATATATATTAATTGCCTAAGTCAGTGTGTAGTACACAGCAAGTTCTCAGGCCAGTGGGGACGACTCTCATAATAACAATAATAACGAAATAATAATCACATTGATAGTTACCTATATGTATTATATAATATACATGCTATATATAGGCAATATATATAACACAAATACAAGTACTCATACATGTGCACGTAGGTATTATATACAGGTCTAGGCCTGTAGAAAATAGATATCTAAGGGGCGCCTGGGTGACTCAGTCAGTTAAACATCTGATCCTTGGCTTTGCTTCAGGTCACGATCTCAGGGTTGTGGGATTCAGCCCCGGGTCAGGCTCTGCACTTAACATGTAGCCTGTTTGCAATTCTCTCTCCCTCTCCCCCTGCCCCTCCCATTCATGCTCTGTCTCTCTAAAATAAATAAATAAATCTTAAAAAAAAAATTAGAATTGTTATCTAAGACCTGAAATCTTTTTTACAAGCCAGCGTCTCTTTTGTAGACCCACATAGGCAAGAGTCTCCTTTAATTGCATTAGTGCCTAGTCAAGCAGACATATAAGATCTTAGCTGAACTTCAAGATGTACTTTTCCTCACTGAACAATCAGGGAATACCAGAGTAGATTGTGCTGCCCTGTATCCATTCATTCTTTCACGCAATATGAAATCTCTCTGACTCTGGCCTAGGAACTATTTACCAGGGTCTATGTACCAGGGACTATAAGACATATTGTTCCTGCCCCATGGAGGTACAGATTGAATTAAGTGGCATGAAGGTAAAGAAAGGTGCTGAGAGACAGAAGCAGAGGCCTCTTAATTTAATTGAGGTTTCAGGGGAAAGAGACCATAATCAGTGATCTGGAGTGTGAATCAGAGTTAGCCGGTTGAACAAACAGCCAAAGCAAATGGCCTGTGGTAGAAAGAGCTGTGTGTGTTGGGGGAACTGACTGGTTCGGCTAAGGCTAGGAACTCTGTGTAAGGATCATGGTGAGAGTCATGGTGAGGAACTTGGAATTTATCAGGGAACAATGGGTGAACATTGAAGGTATTAAGCAAGGATGTGACAAGTTTTAGTTTACATTTTTAAGAGCCTTCTTTGGCACCATCTTCCCATCTGCAGCTGCCATCCTCTTGCTCTCTTGCCATCCGCAGCAGCCCAGGGATGCATCTGCCCTCTCTATCTGGTGAAACATGCCCAGAAAAAAGGATTTAATTTCCTCCTGGTAAGAAAAGTGGTTTATGAGGCTGTATATTTTGTCTTGAGAGAACATTTATATCTTAACAGAAATCCAAGTTTAAGCCAAAGGAATGAATCTCTAAGTGTGATTTTTCTTAACATCAACAACTCTAAGAGCTGAAGGGGCTTCTCATGGCCAGCCTATCAGTGTGTGAGAGCTCAGAGACAAGACCCGGGATCAAGTCCAAGCCCGCTCCCTAGGTGTACGACTTCATGTACTTAATCTTTTTAACCCTCAGTTTCCTTATCTGTAAATGGGGGAGGGGAGAAAGAGTTGCTGAATTCACCGAAATGATGCACAGGAATAAACACACCATTGTGGAACACTTTAAATTCAACGCTACTGTGCAGGGTCCGGAAAGGACCTCCCTTCCCCTGAATTCTCCTTCTTTTGAAAACATTATCACAAGGTTCCAGGGTAATTTCAAATTGACTTTCTCATGATCTGTATCATGTCATCTATGTTTAGACATTTTCACACTTTCATCCGAAAACATTTTGGGTGTTCTTGCTTTAAGAAACATATACTTTCTTCCACACATATTTTTGCATGTTACAAACTGTCTCAACGTGCAAATTATTTCCTTGAAATAATTGGCAATTTAGTGTCTGTGATGGGCAGGGGTGATTCAACTCAGAGTTTGAGAAAAAGGTTTCAGACAGACTGCAGGGAGGGGGTCGGGGTGGGGGGGGCGAGGTGGTCTTCAGAATCCAGGGGGATATAGGATAGGATGAATGAACGTCAAGTAGGCACAAACGCTCGGAATGTCAGTACCAAGATTGGCTGGAAGTCCTCATTTTGCCTTCAGAAAGGGGACCGGGCAGGAAATGAGTGTCTAATGGTGGTAACAAGTTTTTCAATTCCTATGGCATATGCCCTCCGAAAGCTTGCTTATCTCCCCACTCCTTGCTCCCCCCCCCTTCAAAAGAAAGGGGTAGGGGAACTGAAAAACACTTGGCACAGGTGCAAGAAAACTGAAAACGTCTGGCAGAGCTCACAGGCGTCTTTTTCCACTAGGCACCAAATGTTTTACAGTCTTCGTGAGCCCATATAGATCCTGGCTTCTGCCCAGTCGTTTGTTTGAAACTGTAGGCTCCGAGAAAAGGCTCCACACTGCAGCTGGCCTTTAAACCGTATTTTATGGGGGAGCGTGTTCAGGGTACAATTGGAATGAGGAGAGCTTGCCTTTGACGTTGGACGTAAAAGTAACAGATTGGAGTGGGGTGGAGCTAGCACTCAGGAACTGTTGGTCTGTTCATTTTCCCAATGAAGACGAAGCTTTTGGAAATTTCACCTCAATCTCAATGATTTCACAGGCTAATTTATAGTGAGGCCCCCAAATGTGATTTTAGCCCAATTTAGCTCCATTTTACTCAAACATAAATCTAACAGGTTCCGCGTAATGGAAACGGCAGGACTGTTCTTAGTGATGCAAATTTCTTGCTAATTTAGGGCAACTGTGGCTTAGATCCTATCTACGCACAAGTTCATTATGAATGAACATTTAATAGCCAACGATTCGTCTTTCTCCCTCTCTGTAGCCTTCTTTGGTTCCTTATCATGCTATAGCTCATAATTCCAAAGGACTCATGACTAATTAGATTTTGGGGGCCAACTCTATGTAAATGTTACAAAAGAAAGCCTCCACCAAGTTCATTGAAACTGAAATTTGCACCTAGAAAGTCCCTCTTACTCTGACAGTGTGGGGAAAAGTAGCCATTGGAATCCTCCTCATGCGTTTGGACTGAAATAATAACTATACTTCATCGTACACTTGCTACGTGGCCGCCCTTCTAAATGATTCCTGTGCATGTTTTTCATTTCATCGTCATTCTAACTATGAGATCTGAGTGTGATCTGTATGTACCAGGCGAGGGCAGTGAAGGTTAGAGAATTTACACGACTCTTTAAGGGGAAAAGATGATTATGAATGTGCATTATGGATGGCTTGGTGTGGTCCTTTTTGAAAAGTTTGCAGGAACCACCAAGAACAAAATATTCCATAATTCCCAGAATAAATGTTGCACTCACTTCTCTATTCTCAGTGGCTCGTGTAAAATGAGTTATACTTGAATGAAGTTAAAGATAATCCTGTTACCCCAGGAGCAGGGGTTTCTGCCTCTCTGAGGTCAAGGCGCTTGTTTTTAGGAAAAATCCATGAATGTGCAACCGAATGTCGGACGTAACTAATTAATGTGGAAGTTACGGTTTCTTTACTGTTTTGGGAGCAGCTTTCTGTGAAAGCCAGCAGCTATCCCGTGTCCCCTGGCCAGCCAGAATTGTGACAAAAAGGTAGAGTCATTTTGGAAGATGCGGAAGTGGCATAATGTGAATGAGGCAGCCCCAGACTTGTGCCTCTGTTGAATTCTTACCCACATCAATCAATAAGTGAGCACTTTTACAGTTCTCAGATTGAGAGCAGTTAATAGAAAAAAAATAATAAGAGCATAGATATATATTTAGAGGGATGGGATACACGGAACGAAAGAGCAAGTCGCATACCAGGAAACAAAGAGAAAAATAAGAAGAGAAAGGGTGTCACTACTTCCCTGTGGCAGAATCAAAATCTTCTGTTGGATGTCATGTTGAAAAGATTTCCAAAATCTTAGTTCTGTGAGCTAAAGCAGATGGATGCTCCATGTTGGTGCAGATTCCTATTTGAAGCAGTGTGGTTGCAAAGATGGGGTGGGTCATTTGATTTTCTCTGAAAAACTGTCTTGTGCATCTATCTAAAAGAATTACATTACCCAAGGAAGTGCATCATCTCTGATGCTTTCGAAATGTTAAATAAATGCTTAAATCAGTGTTTCAGATATATTTGTCCTAATTAACAGATGGGTCTCTTCAGTTAATATGTTTGGAAAATGCTGAGCTAAACATATATGTGCAGGTTATTTTTACTGCAGGACTTCTCAGAGCCTTTAATACGCCCATGAGTCTCCAAGAAGGAGTAATATTATACCACTGGATCTTAGAGTGGAGATCTTTCTCCAGCAAATATCTGCGAGAGACTCCTCTGCTGCCAAACAGCCTTAGGGAAGTGCTGAGATACCATCACTTAGCTAAAAAGGGGTCTTATTTTTTAATTGTAGTTATGGTAATTGTGGCTAAGCCCCTCCCTACACAGAAGTTCATTATGAATAAATTTTTCAGTTAAATCTTCTTCTTTCACCTTCCTTTAGTCCTCTTTGGTTTCTTATCATGCTTGTAGCTCATAATTCCTAAGGATTAATAACTAATTAGATTTTCAGACAACCATAAATTAAAGATGTTGAAGAAGAAATGAAAACAGTAGGGTAAGTCAAAACTGAAATTTGGAGTCTTAGCTCCCACTGAATAATTTAGTTGTAAGCACTTGCTGGAATAACTACGTGCAATTATGTCACCTTTATGGGGAATCCTTGGGAAGAATCCTACAGTAAAGTCTGAGATACCTCTTGGCATAGCATATTTTACTTCTCAAGTTGTCAGATGAGACTATGTGCTATGTACTGTTCGAAAGCATGATGGCCAAGTTTGCAGTGCCCTTTTCCTGTAAGACAGGACTATTTAGACCAAAGGAGAATGCTAGCATGTGCAAATGCCCTGCTGAGACCCCTTGTGATTAGCTGTAAAGTTCATTGTCCCTTTGTTGTCTAGATCTCTATCAACACAGTACAGGAAAAACTTGTTCTGTTGTATCCCAAACAGATACGATTTACCTTGAAGCTGATGAAGGTTAGGCTTCAGGGGGTCCTCTCTTGCACTGAGCCCCTTTCAACCTGTTAAAATGTTTTTGTGTTTGTTTTTTTTTGCAAAATTGCAAAATTAAGATATTTTTGCATTTTTCGATCTTAAAAAGATCCTCCCAAGTTTTAAGCATCAAGCCCCACCAAACACTGCTCTACCCCCATTCTAAAGAAAGCCTTAAATGGATTTTACCGCAAAAAGAGGGGACATACTAAAATTTCATCCATAGCGCATGTCAAACCAACTGCAGGCAATAATAGAAAGGTTTGGAATACTCCTTTCACATGCTGGAGTATTCACCTGAAGCTCTCATGTAGGTGCTAAGCTGTAGCCATGAGTGTGTGGTATGTCTTTTCTCACCTATAATTAAGAGGCCTAGAATTTTCCAGTGATCGAAGTTTCCCTCTAAAGCGTATGTAGATATTATATAAGCTTCTGTCAGGGGAGGTCATCAAGGCCTGTCTGTGTGTCAACTGGACCCTGGCCAATCAGATGCTCCTCACTCTGTCCCCTGTCCTTGGACTGTGCATTCCACTTGCCTTCACTGCTTCCAGAAGCTGCCCCAAATACAGTCTGGAGATAGTAGTGTGATGTTGAGATATCTGGATGGAATACGTGACTGAGCCCAGTTAACGTCTACAGAAACGTCTTTTTTTTTTTTTTTAAGATTTTTATTTATTTATTTGACAGAGAGAGATCACAAGTAGGCAGATAGGCAGGCGGGGGGGGGGGTGCGGGGGCGAAGCAGGCTCCCTGCTGAGCGGAGATCCCGATGCAGTGCTCCATCCCAGGACCCTGAGATCATGACCTGAGCCCAAGGCAGAGGCTTAACCCACTGAACCACCCAGGCGTCCCACTTCTATAGAACCTTTCAGGATTTGCTAGCTGGGTGAGGGAAACTGCTGGTCTGTGATGGTCCAAGACCGGGGAAACATGGCTGTCACAGCGGGCTGGCCGCTGATGCCCGAGTGGAGGCCGAGGCTCTGGGGAGAAAGTTGGAAGAGCCAAGGTTAGAGAAGGACGGGTGAGTGTCCCCTACTCTGCTGGCTTCTGGGGCTGATATGGCATGGGGGGGTGGGTAGGATGAGGAGTTGTAGACCTTAGTGTGTGGTTCTGCAAAGCAAGGAGGGTTCAAGCCATCTGGCATGAAGGTCTGAGCACTTGGGACAAAGCCTGATTAAGACGCTAAGAGATAAAAAAAAAAAAA
>LNAC01000704.1:452156-606038 GCA_002007465.1 Ailurus styani
CCCTCCCCTCCCTTCCCTTCCCTTCCCTTCCCCTCCCCTCTCCTCCCCTCCTCTCTCCTCTCCTCTTCTCTTTTGTTTTTTGTTTTTTTTTACTGAAAAGAGGCTTTTTAGCCAAAGATTGCTAGGGAAGATCTCTTGCCCAGAGACGCCTCACGGCCTAAGAGTCCTCATCAAGGACTGCAGTTTGGAATGAAAGGTCCAGGGTCTCTGTGTCTGTCTATGGTGATGTGCTATGTGTATTTGGTTTTTCTACCTCCAGAGGAGATTGCCAAAATAAATTTGTAAAATAGCTCTAGTTAACGGACTTAAAGAAAAAATAAATTTTAACATCAATAGTACACTTATGTAAAAGTAAAACAATTTTCTTTTATCTGCTAGGAGGACAAAGTTTTCTTAGACTACTGGTCTGTTCTTAATGGGAGAGTAAAAGGTTTTTCTTTACCTTTTAAGTAATCTGTCTAGCAAACACAGATTCTGTGTTTTATCAAAATAATTTCGCACGCTTCATGTTCTCTTGATCATGCCTTTGATTACAAAAAAAAAAAAAACCAGCCTTCTGTATTAAAAGAGCTAAGTTATTTTTTGCAACCATGTAACTTTCTGTATTTGCCTTGAAATCTTTGTCATTTTGGTTAGATGGATAACTAAGTATTGTTTCACAGTGACCTATAACCTATAATACTAATTAATCAAATGTTTTAAAAACCTTTAATATATATTTTAAAGATTTTATTTATTTTTGCAGGGGAGAGAGCAAGAGAGTGTACTTGAGCCAGGGTAGGGGGTGGGGGGGAGGAGCAGAGGGAGAAGCCACCTCCCTGTTGAGCAGGGTTGATGTGGGACTCCATCCCAGGACCCTGGAGGACAAGGGTACTTAACCAGTTGAACCCCCCAGGTGCCCAAACCTCTTGATATTTTTGACGGACTTCCCCCAAATCAAATTCTAAATGAAGTCTTGTTGACTTTGAACTAACACTGGGGTTTCCAGGGGTCTCCCCGGAACATCTCGAAAGATTTGGTTTTTTTCCCTTGTAAAACAGAGATAGTAAACTCATTAGGGCTTATTTGATATGTTACATTAAATGGGAAGCATCGTCAAGGAAGTGATGCTAAGCTTTCCTTAGGAAATATTTGTATGGAAATGGTTAATATGTGCTCTAGAAGTTATGTGAAATCCCTAAAAATCTGACATGTCCTGGTATGTGATCAGCCATAATGAATGTATTAATTTCTTTTTATTTATTTTTAAAGATTTTATTTATTCATTTGACACAGAGAGAGAGATCGCAAGTAGGCAGAGAGGCAGGCAGAGAGAGAGGAGGAAGCAGGCTCCCTGCTGATCAGATAGCCAGATGGATGCGGGGCTCGATCCCAGGACCCTGAGATCATGACCTGAGCTGAAGGCAGAGGCTTTAACCCACTGAGCCACCCAGGCGCCCCTAATTTCTTTTTAAGTGTACATCCCAGAAATAACCAAATTCCCTGGTCAATTGCATTATGAGAAACTCTCCTCAAACAGCTCTTGTTTCATTCTGATGTTTTTGCAAAAGTGCTCCTGTGGATGTGTTTCCTCTTCAAGGAGATTCATGGAGAAAACTCTGAGAAACAGAGTTTTCTGCTAATTCCAATCCTACCACTGCCCTGAAGAGAAATGGGCTGCACAGGTTGGTAGCCCCAGCCCTGGTGCCCGTTCTCTTTGCTCACATCCGTGAAATGGGCCCATTTCACTGGTGATGTATTGTCCACACGGAAAGAATTGCCTCTGTTGCAGGATGTGCTGCAGTCTTGGCTGGAACATCTTTGAAGGAGAGGATGAGCGGGAAATCCACAGAAAATTCCAGGCCCAGGCAGTCTCATAAAGCTTTTGGGAATCTTTGGTCAGGGAAGACACGTGTTGTCTCCGAAGCTGGGATTGATACAGTCCAAACCCATCCAACCCTTGAGGATGTGAAAGAAATCCAAGTCTTTGTGGGGATTTTATAGCTGTAGAGTGTTTATTCCCCACCTGGCACAGTACCTCCTTCCCGCGTGCCCCCCCTCTGTCCCCCAGCAAGGAAAGGGCATGTGCAGGACTGGGGGTCAGAGCAGCACACTACTTTTGAGAAGGCCGAAATACGAATGAAACAGGTGAAAGCTCTGGGTGTCTCCCAAGCAGGGCTACTTTGAGTTAGATACACCTGTCTGTGACTGAAAAATACGGGTCAAGGCACTGTGGCAGAGACAACAGAAAAAAAGATTTTTGGTCCCAGCTCTGGAAGAGGATGGAAACCTTCTATATCCCTCAAGAACACTGGCCCTTAGCAGTATGCATGGTTCTCCTCCAGGGAGAGTTTCTCAGGAAGGAATAAACCACAGCAGCCAGTAGGCTGACCTCAGAGTGGTATGAGTGGTGATCACTCATTAGCCCTGGCCAGTCCCCCTTTGCACAGTTGGCCTGTTCTAGAAGGGTTGATCCTCTGGCTTAAACAGTGCGAAGTTGAGGAGTGGATGATCATGGGTGGCCCTTGAGGAGTCAGGATGTCTATCAGGACATCTGAGTCCACCTACGAGAGCCTGAGGCTGTCCTCCTAGCTTTCCTCGTCCTGGCTCATGAGGTATCCTGGTGTCCTAAACAGTGCCCAAGGCAACTGCCAAAGGAGTCTGGGGCCATTCACGGGAGGTCCCAACTGGTAAGGGATTGGCAAATTGATTATATGCATTGGCCCCCTCTGGCTGAGGGAGCATTCTAAATATGCCCAGGTTTTTGTGGACACTGCCTCTGACCTAACCTATACCACTCCTTGCCGGGGCTCACTCTGGAAAGCGGGTCTTCCTCTGGCTGAGACCACTCTCCCTCACTCAGCTGCAAAGCAGCTCACCCCTCTGATTTCCTGGGTGGGAAACAATGCCGTCCACCTCTTCTCCATAAAACAAGGGCACGTGTTAAGCTCTGTGTGTGGTCACATTGAAGTCCCTCTCACCAGAGTAAGGAGGAGGGCAGGCACTCCCACTGCCCTCCCATTTTAAATCCTCGAAGTGTCAAATTGGCCAGCCTGGCCTTCAGCCATGGTTGCCTCACAGCTGAAGTGGTTAGGAACATGGGTCTTGGAATCAGATAAACTCCTACGCTCAAATCTCTCCTCTACCATCATGTTTCCTTGGCACTTGAAAAGTATTTAAATGCTGCAAGTCTGACTTTCCTCATCAGTACTCTGGGGATCATCTAGCCTTTCTCGGGGGTCGTTGGGAAGATTTAGAGATATAATGCCTAAGAGGTCATTCCTGCAGTGTGTGGCACCTGTAAGGGATTATTAAGATTACCTGCTGTAATTACAAAGTATCCCAATTTTGGAGACTAGGATACAGTATCATAAGAGAAAAGAAAAATAAAGAGATATGGGTAGTAGAGGTCCTCATTTCCTGGGAAAGGAACAAGAGATTAACAAAACGTTTGTCCTAAAAAAGGAGTAAGTCTCAAAAACTTGGTATGATGTGGGGTAGAGCAGAAATAAAGATGTAGACATTTCTCCTGTGTTAGGAAAACAAATGAACTGGGTAGTGATGCTAACAATAACGGTAGCTGAAATTCAGTAAGTATACTGGGCGAACTAAACCAGGACTAAAAGCTTTGCTGAATGATCTCTTTGATTCCTCTCAGTGACCCATGGGATGGGTGTTATTAACCGCATTCTATTGATGAGGCACCTGAAGCTCAAAGAAGTTTAGTTACTAATTCAGTGTATGTAGCTAGTAAATGGGGTAGCCGGGATCTGACCTCAAGTCTGTTGGTAGACCTGTTATTACAGGCTAACATGAAGTATTTTTGTGGAATACCGTTGCATTCTAATGGCATGTTCTGGAACAGGAGCCTCCTAGTAGCCCAAATACCCCAAAGACCAGGAGGGATGGCATTTGAAACTATAAACCTCGGGATGCTCTTCCGACTTGGATTGCCAAGGTGATGTTCTACCACACCCACAGAGAAGTCTGACCCTTCTAAGATAGCTTTAAACCAAAGAATGTCCTCCATTCTCCCACTTCTCCCAACCCTAGGAGGAATATTGAATTACGGACAGTTGCTATGTATACAACCGATAAAATCAGAAAAATTGACGGGGAATTTTCCTTGTATAAATGGCATTAGTTATAAAATTTCTGCTCAATCTAGGGTTTTACAGGGCATTGTGCTCATGGCCCAGCTACTTCCCTCATGCAGAAAGCCCCAGTGAAGGCAGAGAGAAGTACATTTCAGGCATGACCAATAATATATACACTGAGTTCTAAGCCAATGCAAATGTGCTGAAAGTTCATCAGATGACTTTTCACTGATTATTCCTCCAGGACCAATCCGGCTACTGAGTTTCCATAACTCTTCTCCATGTAGCAGAACTTGCCAGGGGCCTGGAATACAATTTAGGCTCGAGTCAGATGGGATTTGCACTTCGTCCAACCCTGCAAAGTCACTCCTTGGCTATTATTTTTCACTCTATTGTAAATAGCAAGAGGCAGATGAAAAGGTAAAAAATATGTTGGTTGGAAGATACTTATTCTCGCCTACCTAGGGTAATCAAGAGGAGACATCGGCTCCAGATTTGGTAAGCAATAACTCACATTTGACTTTAATACACTGTGATAAACTTTGAGGAATATATCTTTTAAAACATAAAATGCTTTACCTCTGATTTAAAGTTTGGGGGATTGGTCCTGCACTGTGGGCAGGTTAGATTTAGCATCTCTGGAAATTCCAGAGCAATTTTAAACTACTCTTTTTGATCACTTGCTGCAGTTCCAGCTTTCAAAGAGAATGAGATGTTTTGGGAATGAATTGTGATGGACTTATATGAAAATTTATATGACCCAGAATTGGATTTGTTCCCCGGGAATATTATAGATTATGTTTTATGTTGGAATTACATCAGTGTGCAGAGCAGCAGAAGGCTGGCTTAATGTAGCTAAAAATATACCTTGACTTTCCACTTGGAATAGATCTCCCCCCTCCCCAACCCGTTTCTTCCCTAATGAAAATAATGGCTTCATGACTCATGTATGTGATAGACAGTAGGGAATATTTGAGTCTTAAAATAAAAAGAGTTTGAGAAAGGACTAATGGTCCTTTTCTAATTTCTTTCCCATCTATCTCTTCCCTCCCGTTTTCCTTGTCACCATCCTATTTCAGGCCTTCATCACCCCATGGCTTCCAGCAAGTGCTGTCCTTTGTCAGTCTCCAGTCTCTCCTTGCTGTAATCTGTCCTGTACACTGCTGCGTGTCTGGCCTTCCTCTCACACCACTTTACTCTTGGGACCCCCTGCCATTCATCAGTGGCTCTCCATCTGCTCCAGTAAAAACACAAACTAGCCTTTGAGGCCCCTTCTAGACGTGGCTCTTGCCTCTTCCTTTCCTTCCCAGCAACTGAGTTCATGCCCACTCCCTTAGTCCAGGTGTGCAACAGGTCTTACCTGAAGTTGGGCAGTCATTGAATGGGTCCCGCTCTTGGCTTTCATTGAACCTAGTGTTCCAGCATATTCTACAAGTACCGCGGGTAGCATGCAGGTGATTTTGGTGCTACGCAGATACTTTTGTTCTCAAAATTATTTCTAACACATTGCTAATACATTATTGTAAAAATGTCACTTGTCAGTGAAAACTATACATTTACGCACATTATTGCTTAGAGTGAGGGTCATCAAAAAAGCAAGCGAACTTCATGTGACCTGTGGTTCTGTTGAGGCTCTTCTGCAACATTTAGAACCCCCTTCCCACCTCACCTTGCAGGGGTAGTTCCACAAACTCACCTCCTGAGCAAGGTGGTTTTCAACTGTGCCCACCTTGGCAATGACCTGATTGTCACAATGACAGAGTTACGACACTGGCACCATCCCACCTTCTTGTTTTCTTCCCCCCTTGGGGGGACCTGCCCTGGTATTGCAAAGCTATTCAGCAGTGATTTGAGATGTTAATGAAGCTTTCTGAAGAGCTTCAATTACAAATGATGAGTAGCTTAGCTACTGGGAAAATCTTGTCCAATATTCTTGTTTTGTTTTTTAAAAAATTTACGGGAACTTGATATTAAATAAGAACCATAGGCAAAAAGCGCTGAAAGAGGACACAAAGTGAATGTTGGAGAGGGCTGAACCTAGTGAAAGCTCTGTATCCACACAATAAGTTGTGGCTTCGTAAATTCACTCTAAGTACATTTGAGGAACAATAAACCATAAAAGAGGTTACTGTGACCTTGGTTTCTGCATAGCTTTTGAGATAAAGGGTCTAAGTATCAGAATGCATTTGGTTGACTGTAGTGTTGTTGACTGATTAAAAACGTTCATGCTCCTGGCATCCCTTGTGGAATGCTGATGAGGGCTGGCCTGGGTGCTGTGTGCAGGATGGATTTTTGAGGTTGAGATCAAAGTTGCTTGGCTAAAATGGAACACTAAAAGGTAAGTCTTCATAACTGTAGATGAATGGGGCAAAGCTACTGACATAAAGATTAAATTGCAATACATTGACTTTGCATTTATTGCTTATTGGGGACATATCTTAAAAGCATTTTGAAGATGTTCCAAATTCTAATCACTGCACAGGATAACAACTTTTAAAACATTTACATCAGCGAATGGTTTTCTTTGAATCTAGTCATTATATTTTTCTGATTGATTTTCCTTTAGAAGTGAATACTTGAACTTGATCTTGGTTTGATCATTCTTCATATGTACGACTTTTAGGCACAGTGATTGAAAACAGGGCTTTGGAATGAACAGACCTAGTTCAAACCTTGTGATTATTGCTTACTTGGTGTGCGACCTCAGACACGTTATTTAATTTCCTTAAGTCTCTATTTCCCCTAGGAAAATGGGATTAATAATAGAATCTATTTTAAGAACTGTTTAGAGAACTGTGGTAATGTATATAAAGCATTTAATCAAATGTTTTCTATTGAATATTTTCCTCATATGTAAAATAAGAATAATGTAGTAAAGGGAACATGTTCAGGTTCTCTGGTCAACCCTGAAATATACACTAAGAGTGCATGGTGAAGTTCATGTGTTAATAGATGGTATTGCAGTCCAGGCCCAAGAAATGCTCACTCGCCCGTTTTACCCTCAGAGTTCTGACAGAGCAAGCAATACAGAATGAAAATAACTAGTTAGGGAACAAATACCCCCTTATAGGAGTGCAGACACCAGTCAGGAAGGGTCTTTCTGGCCAAGACTGAACCAGAAAATGTGGTTTAGTTGTCAAGGTCTGAGTAAAGACTACTGCTTTCTACCCCTTGAGTCCAGGTAGCCCTTGGCTGAGGTCCCTTCTCAGAAATGTGAAGCAGAGAGAGTAAGATGAGGTCAGCTTAGCCGAAGGTCATAGTGTAAGCTGGGGCAGGAGGGTAAATGAGTGTCCTTCTTTGGAGCTGATCTTTAAGCCAAGCTCCCTGACCTAAATTATACCACATTGTAAAATGGGGTTCGATGAATGTCCTGGCCTCTGACTAAAGAGACAAACAAGTCTTCTCTCGGAGACAGGGAGCAAGCTGGAACATCATTCCTTCTAGAGAGCCCTCTCAAATGTGGACTCTTTTGAACTAGGGCTGCTAGACTTAGCAAATAGAAATATAGGACAACCAGCTAAATTTGAATTTCAGATAAGGAGGAATCATTTTTGTAGTATAAGTGTGTCACACGCCTTTTTTGGGACATGCTTGTACTAAAGCATTATTTGTTGTTTATCTGAAATTTGAAGGGAACTGGGTATCCTCTGGGTTAGCTGGCAATTCTATTTCCAGCCATGTTTTACAGTCAGGTTAGTGATGGTTTACTGAGACTGATAGGAAGGCTTTCAGAGCTCTATCTTTGTTGTGGGAGGTGTCCTGCGTGTTGTGCAATGTTTACTAGCATTTCTAGCTTCTAACCCACGAAATGCTAGTAGAATTGCCCCTGCTTCCATTGTGACAACTGAATATGTCTCAAGACATTGCCAAATGTCTCTTGGGCGGGGGGGTGGGGTGGGGGGGGCGGCAAAAACCACCCCTAATGGAGAACCGTTGCTTCAGAGATAGTGGCACAAGCAGGTCTGTGAAACATGTTAAGATGGTAGACCAGAAGGTGGCACTTAAGTTTGCCCCTCGAACAACACAGGTTTGAACTGTGCGGGTCCACTCCTACATGGATTTTTTTTTCTTCCAACAAATACAGTGCTGTACTGTAAAAATGCAGCACCGAACTGTAAATGTATTTTTCTTTTTCTTATGATTGTCTTAGTAACATTTTCTCTTCTCTAGCTTACTTTAAGAATTCAGTACATCATCCATATACAAAATATGTATTACTCAACTGTTGATGTTATTGGTGAGGCTTCCTGTCAACAGTAAGCTATTAGTAGTTAAGGTTTAGGGGAAATCAGCAGTTATATGAGGATTTTTGACTGGGCAGGGGCTCAGGGCCCCTAACCCTTTCATCGTTCAAGAGTCAACTATAGATCCCCAAAAGGCTGCGGGTCCTTCCTCTGTCTTCATTCCTCCCCCATCGCTCCACAGTTTGGGCTCCTTCCCAGTAATGTAAGGGGCTATCTAGACCTAGGCAGAGGATCCCAACAACACAATTTTAGTCACATGTTGATTATAAACACTAGACACTCCTGCTGCATTGACTTTGCCTGCCCACACGGATCACATGAGGCTACTACATATGGCGGATCTTGAGGTTTTGGCTCAGATCTCTTCTTCAGACAAACGCCAGGGAAACTAGTAAAGCAAGTACTTCAAGTTTATCACAGGTCATCAGTTTGTGTGGCTGGGTGAACTCCCCATGTCATGGGCAAAACTCTTAGTCAAATTACCTTACTTAAGTGTACATATAATTCCTGAGCTCCATTTTGTAGAGGGAGGGAGGAATTTGGAGACATTGGATAATGAGTTCTGTCCTTCAGACATTTCCACCTACACATTTATTTTTGAAAAACATGCTGATATGCCTTCATGCGATGTTTCCTGTTTGTAAAGTTCCCCTGCCTAGATGTTTTCTTACTTCCTTGGAAAAAAAAATGAAGTGACTTTTGCTTTATTAACTTTGTCCAGCATCGATAATTAATTTTGTAGGCCTATCAGCTTATGTAGGGAGAAGATTTCATTAGCAAGTTAAATGTAACTTTGTTTCCTCCTTGCTTTCCATATTTTGTTGGCTTTTAGAGAAGCAATGGTTTTATAAAAATCCATTGAGCAAAGGAAAGACAATGTAACTATCTTGTATAGTGCTGGGAGAAGAAAAATCTCTGTTCTCGATACCCTATAAATATGGTATGTTTTCAAATCTTTTTTATCTAATGTGCTTCCTTAAATAGGAATACTCTGTTCCCTAAGAAGACCATCTAAAGAATAATATTGTCTCTATTTGTAATCACAGGCCTTCATCATTACAGAAAAAAATCTGAGCCTTCTCAGATTCTGATACCTGTATTTAATCAATAACCACATTCCTTTTTCATCTGTCTTACCTCTGCAAGTGCATTTTCCCAGCTGCGTATGTTTTATTGTAAGAATTCAATTGAAGGAGCCATTCATGTTTGCAAAGAGGATGATGTTTTATTATTGGTTATAAAGAAAAGAAATTTCATACTTTGTATAACCGACCCTTTCTGTTATAGCATGGTGAATTCTGAAAGTGAGGAACAAGTTAACTAACCGTGGAGAGACCACAGAAAAATCTTGTAGTATTCTGACCACATTATAAAATCAGACCTGGCAATTTTTATGTCTCTAATTCGATTCACATTTGAAATGCATCCTCTTTGCACCATTTAAGGGTGCATAGACTGGAAAGAATAAGTGATGATGGTCAAAATATTTAACACGAATATGGCATGGCCTAATCAGTGACACCAGGTAACATCTTACTGGGACAGGATCCCAGAGACCCTGCCACTCCATGTGTTCTTTTAGTGGCTGGACCATGGGGCGGTGGGATGGGTGCTTGGAGTGGGGCCAGGATGCCTCGGGGCTTAGAGGAAACCCTTAGGAGGTACAAGGTAACAACTGTTTATGAGCCAGTCTGGTAGTATTTTAATATTTGAGCCATTGGAACAGCTGTACCACTGTGTACCAGCTGGACTCAGAGGTGCAGAGCTATCAAGTGGTGAAGTGCAGTTAGAAAATTAGACCACCAGCTAGAGTTCTTAACAGTTCCATTAACTCCCTGTGTGGTCTTGGATAAGTCAGTCCGTGGGGCCACCGTTTCTTTTTATGGAGAAAGAGACTATTGGATCGGAACTGTCCTAGGTTCCCTTCCGGTTCTAAGAATCGATTTCTTACCCCCTCCCCGCCCCCCCCCCCACGAATGAGCTGCAGGTTCTATGCATAGAGTATAGAGTTGTCCTTGAATTTCTGGAAAGCAGACAGACCGAAGTGTTTCCTAGGCAGTGTAGGGCACTGTCATGCTCTGTGGTTTGTGGATAAAGCGATTATCAAAGAGGAGAAAGCAGCTGCATTAACCACGCATGCGCTGTGTCGTCAGGACAAGACAGGAGCCGTTCAACACCTTTCCATAGGCAGCTTAAAAACATTTTTTAAAGATTAATAGTTTTCAGCGTTTGGAGGAATTGTTTTTGGAGAGTAGGAAAATGTGCCACTTTACTACAGAAGCAAAACGAATGTTGCTTTTGCCTGAAATTACCTAAGTTGGGCAAAAGCAGATATTTTGGAATTTTTTTGTTTTTTTGGCTAGATTGCAGAAAGTTCCCTCTACTCGTTATTTCACTTTTGTTTTCTTTGTTTGAATACACACACACACACACACACACACACACACACATATATGTATATATATGTATATTCAGTGAATATGTTGAGACATCTCCATGGGAATATATAAGCACAGATTAATGAGCAATTCCATGCCTACTGGAAGAAAAGAGGATTCTAAAATAACTCCAACCTAGATGTGTTTTCCTCCAAAATGGTTTGTTTTAATTTGTTTGAGTTGAAAATCACTTTGCAAGTTGATACCACATCTTTAAATTTTTTTTGTAAGTATGAGGAGGTACTCAGCATAATTATGAATTACTGTAATTATCAGAAAAGAGAAAATATGGTTTCTGAACCACATGCTTTATTAGGAAACTAGGTGCTGAGTAAGTAGCTAAACATGTATTACTTTTGGGTTCCTATATAAGTGATAGTTTAGTGAAATGGCATGAGTCTGTTTTAATATCCTGTTGCTTATTGTGCCTGACAAACAGAAATGAGGAAGATGAAGAATTGATTATCTAGGGTCATTTTCTTGAAACTTGCATATAATTCCCATTTATGCTCACTGGAATAAAGAAGAGCATTTCTGTAACAAATTAAGAACATGCATAACCTGTTATGACATAGTCATAGATGTATAATAATGTGGTCTAGAATTACAGTACTCTCTTGAAGTACATCATATTCAAAATTCACTGGAGATGTCTTAGAGACATCTGTTGTAATTACAGGAACATAGTTTCTAATTCATTTAATTCCCTTTCCTACCTAAACTGTACATATAAGTGAATTTTAAGAGACTGTATAAATAAATTTTTAATTACAAAATGATGTTATACAATACATTATTAATAATAACCAACAATGCATAATGTTTATGCATGAGTCCGTTACAAAGACGAGCTAATGTATGTCAATTCGGAAAGAATGCACTAATTGGTCCTGAATTTGTGAATGAAGTTGAATCCATGATGCAAGCCAGTGAATGCAATAACTACAGAGTGGGTTAGCATGCTTTTTGACAGTCAGGAAACACCTTGTACCTATGGCATTTAAGAGGTATTTAGGATTTGCTCATCACATGTGATCAAGATCTTATTTTTCAGCGAGCCATGCGGTTATGAAATTTGGAACAAGACCATAGAGTTGAAAGTACTAGCTTTGCCAGACAGGTACAGAATAAAATAGTCTGTAGCATCCAAGAAATGTGTACAGTCCTTACATTTCGGCACATAGAAATCACAGTCTTATTGTCATGGGAATTTCCCTGTGGGGCCGAAGGGTCTGCCGGAATGTGGTTAATTTCCCTGTGCTAGCGGTAACAGATTTCTGAAATCTCCATGGCCAGCTCCAGACACTCACTGGTCTCGTGGCAAGACTCAAACAGGCTGCAGTCCATGTCACAGTTGCAATTGCAATCATTCCGAGAGCGGCTTTCATCCGAGGTGTGGTGATACCTGTGAGAGGGGCAGCACAGGTTGGTACACACTGTTTCGCACGTATCTGGGAGCATCAGGAGACAGTCCCAAAACTGGCAAAACAGACAGGTGAGGATAAGGGAGGCACACTCCTCTGTTTAAAGAAGAAGAAGAAAAAAATGAATAGTGACCCGTACAGGGGCATCTCTGAAGGACAGGTGTGTGCGGTGGTGTGCTTGATAACTTTAGAGCCAACTCTTAATTGTCCATATCAGGGGTAATGCACATCATTATTCTCTCAAGCTTCCCCCTCCCCCCATGCAGGACTCCCTCTACTTAAGTAATTGCTTTATTAACTTCCTGAGCATTTCTATTGATTCCACATAATCTGGCTGTTTAAAGTGCTGTCACTTTTCTGAACTCCTTTATTTACCTGGCCTGCAGAGGTAGTGGGAAACCATACAATTAGCTACCTATCTGGAAACCTTGCAACTGTCTGAGAAAGAACAGGTCCTCCTCAAGTGCAGAGAGCTTTCGGGAGCAATTAGGGTTGGAGACAAGCAGAGACTGTACAAACTTCCGGCTTCTTGTCTCAAGGATTTGTCATTTGTATGGTGTGGTTTCCCAGAAATCCGCCACACCCATATTCACATGCAAGCACAAAGCACATTTCCAAACCTAATACAAATAGGTTTTTAAATGATTGTAGTTTTGATGTTGGTTGTAGTTTATTTTTATCCCTGTGTCTTTTGTCCTCCAGTTAATGTGAAACCTTGATTTTATATTCATGTTAAATGGAATACGTCATCATATGCCTAAAAGAGTAGAAATCTTCTCAATCCTCTTTAAGAAAGTCGGTTTGAAAATTTACCACACAGACTTGTGAAAATCTGAAAGTATCTCTAAGGTATTGAAGGTAATTGGTAATTCTAGCCAAACAGCTGGGATGGGTTATAGATTATTATAGTTTTTGTTTCCATAAAGGGAATTAGTTAGAAGATGTAGCAGTTCTCTTGTTAAAATTATAACTTTTTTTTTTAGTTAAAAAGTTCTCAAAAATATGTGAGCTTTTTATAAATGGGTAGGTAAGCGTTTACAAGAGACATCATCTAATTAATTAAAGTCAGTATCCTGAAGATTGTTGATGGTTGAAAGTAACAATCTGGCATGAATTGGAGAAAAATTCCTCCTGATGGGTTTATCAATCAATTAGAGTTAGATTTTTGTAGAGATTTATCATTTTTTTGCCAAGAATTTTGATGTTAATAACTTTTGGTTTTCAGACGTTGGTTGGCTGAGACTACACAAGCCTTCAGGAGAGATTTTGCTCCTGGAGTCATCTGCTAAATGGTTCTGAGTATTCTTAGAGCCCTGTTCTTTTACTTCCAACAATGTTTTCCAGAAAACTTTTTTACTTTTGTTATTCAGCTATTTGTTAATCTGTAAGAGGAGGGAGAACATGGAAACTTGCTCTAAAAGGGAACAAATAGCTTGAAGATTTCTTTTAAAATCCTTATATAAAGGTCTAAAGTGACCTAGCTTCTAGGTAAATAAAAATCTTCCTTCCTGCCTCCATCCCAACCTCCATCCCTTCTCACACCCTCCTTTTTTTTTTTTCTTCCCAATAAGACGGTGGTAAAGAACCTCACCGTGACTTTTTATGATGACTTTAATTGCCATATATTGTTGCAGGTGCTGTGGCCATTACTAAGTTTTTTGGGGTAGGCAGCATATCCCATAATACCTGTAGGGCATATGTACTCATCTCTTTGCCAGATGGGGTGTATTTTTTTATTCACTTAGAGCCAGCTTCTAGCATGTGGCTAACTCACCCATATAAGGCACTGCAAACCACCCACAGAAATTCAGGAGTTAGTTATCACAGTACCTAGACTCCGTTTCATGTATGCATTTCTGAAGAGGGCGTGTTGGTGGTCAAAGATATGGAGCAGAAAACCTCATCAACTTTTACTAATGCAGAGAAGGCTATGTTAGCAGCCCCTGGCAAAGAAGTTTTCAGTAGAAAATATTCCAAGCATATTCTTCATATCCCTCAGGCTGGAGGCTCAAGAGACTGATTCATGCTATGATTATATAAAAATGATCCAGTGGGATCACATCCTTTGTAGATGGAGATGTGAGGCTGAAAGTTTGGTTCCCAGGCAAGTTAGGGTGGGAGCGGTGTTTCCTGTCAAAGTGTGAAATACCTGTTTGTGAAATGGACTTATGCTTTCCTGAGGGCACAAAATCTTTTGGTTTAATTCCTCTTCCCAGCGTTTTCTCAAGCTGGCAGATTCTGGAGATCTCTGCTTCTGATGTACCCCCTAGATTTTATTTACAGACAGAAACACACACACACACACACACACACACACACACACACACAATGTTTGGGCTAATGCTTTGGCCAAACTGGCATTTGTTTTCTTCTACCTCTCTATTTTGCATTTGAGAATAGAGGCGCTCATTTTTTTTTTTCTGTGTATAAGTCAGTCCTTTTTATTTGGTTATAAAAGGCAGAGCCTCTTGCCCAAAAAAACATGGCAACATTGGTGAATTGAAAACAGATTTTTCCGAACTTTCAAGAGCGTTGAAAACTTTTCCTAAAAGGCATATTACATAATTCTCCACAGGAAGGCAAAGCTGTTTTGCATATGGGCAATTTTTGTTTGCACAAAAGTAACATAATCAATTTGGGGGGAAATTTGCAACTGTTTGAAAAGAGAGTTGAGCTTCCCCTATTCCTGAATGGGTGTGCTTTCCTTTGCCTGCACTATTTCTTGGGGCTTTCATGTTTAATAAACATGATACCCAAAGTCATAGCCCATGATTAGCACCCCTGTTCTCAGCCCATCTAAAAGAGTACGCTCTGCTTCCTCCACCTACTTTGTGTCTCTTCGGCAATGTCTTCAAGTCACCTCCCATTTACGGAGGCCAAATTCCATCTAGATCTCCCCTATTTCCCCAGTCCGCACACCTGTCCTTCCTCTGGCTTCCTCTTGTGAATGGATCCTGCACACTCAGATGAAATCAGCGGAAAGCTGGCACTCATTCTTGTCATTTCCCTTTTCCCCATCATACCACCGTCCTCCCTCCAGCTCTTTGCTGAGTTCTGCTCATTCTGTCTCAAGTTGGTATGTGAAAACCAGAAGCCTCTACCCATCTCTAGGACCACCCTCTCAGTCCGGCCGCGAACCGCCATCGTCAGGTCAACAGCAATAGGCTCCTATCTAACACATTGCTTTTATACAAGCCCAGCTCAAATTCATCAGCTCCTGTGATGTTTTTCACTGTAGGTGGGAAGAGCTCACTCTCTCCTTAAAGTCCCACATCCTTGCCATAGCCTGAGAGCCTTGTGATAGGTTCCCGCCTGTTTTTCTCGTTTCCCATCCTTCTGTCCTCCTTGCTCGCTGAACTACAGCCACACTGGTTCAGCGTCAGGTCCTGACATACCCCATCTGAGAGCCTTTGCCCATGCTGTCTCTCTGGCCTGTGTTCCATACTCTCCCCCCTACTCACAGCTTGGTTTGCTTCCTACTCAACCTCTGAGCCTTTAGCTTAAAACATCTTCCTTCTTCATGCCGTGAAACTCTCATAGCATTCTGTTTTTTTCTTCATGGTATTGACCATTAGGATGATATGAAACTAATTAGTTTATTAATTTAGAGTTTCTCCCCTTACTAGAACTTGAGTTACAAGAAAGCGGTGTCTGTTGTTGAGTGAAGGAATGAATGAATAAATGAGTGATGGGAGATAAATAAAGTCATCCTCATTTTGTAGGTCAAAGGACAAAGGCTCAGAGATTGCCCCTGACTGTCCTGAATCTTTCAACTGTAAGGTGGATGGGGGTGGGGGGGGAGGGAGATTCAGATCTCAATCTTTCTGGATCTGAAGTCTGTGCTCTCTTAGCCAGTGCTACGCTGGAAGCCAATGCACAGTCCATGGCCCTTCTTAGGTACCTCATGTAGGTCCTGAAATAAGCCTGAGTTGAGTACTATAATTGTTCTTATACAGATGAGGAAACTGTGGCTCAGGGAATTCAAGCAGCACAGAAATGGAGGAGCCAAGATTTGACTCAAACTGTCCCCTCCAGAGCTTCGAACTCTGCAGCTGGTCTGCCCTTCAGAAGGCTCACACTTCCTCGGTCACGATCCTGCATGGCACGGGACATGGCCAGCTCATGGAAGGCCTGCTCCCCTTTCTCTCCCTGCTTTGCTCTCTATTCCCCGAATAGACAGCTATTGTCTATTCTCCAAGTTCTGACACGTGGCTTCCTGCTAGTTCCAGCCAGTGGGAAGCTATGGCAGGAAATGGAGGGTGGGAAGAAGGGAATGCCAGGGGTGTTTCTCCTCCCCTCTCTCTTTTTAGAATGGTGTCTCAGGCAGTACCTGTATCTGCCCCTTGATTCTACATCTTTCTGAACATCATTCCTTCTGCGGCTCTTGCTAGTGGTCTGCCTTGTAATGGTTAGTTCCTAGTGGCCCATGAGTGAAGGCCAGGACTAGTCCTCTACTAAGTGGCCTGGAGGGGACAAGGCAAGAGGTGGCAGGGCCTTGTTATTAATGTCTAGGTGGACTCACTGTTTCCTTGCTTGGCTTTTTACCTCTCCTAATATCTTTGTAAGGAGGTCTCTGCATGTTGAAGCCCCTTTATTGACGCCCCCGGGCATCCTGGCCTGCTCTCAGAGTGGCTATCCCTCTTTCCCTCCTCTTGCCTTTTTTTTTTTTAAGATTTTATTTATTTATTTGACACAGAGAAAGGGATTACAAGTAGGCAGAGAGACAGGCAGAGAGAGAGGAGAGAGGAGGAAGCAGGCTCTCTGCCGAGCAGAGAGCCCGATGCGGGCCTCGATCCCAGGACCCTGGGATCATGACCTGAGCCGAAGGCAGAGGCTTTAACCCACTGAGCCACCCAGGCGCCCCTCTTGGCTTGTTATACCTGGATCAGAGAAGGTTCCAGAGCGACCCAAGACCTGCAGGCCAAGCAGCCAAGAGTGGTACTTGACTGTGAGCAAGAAGCCATGACAACCCCCTCCCCCTTAGGTTGTTTCATTTCCTTTGTATACCCCTAGGGTACATTTAGGACATGGAGGCTGTAATGTGCTAAGTGATACCCAAAAGATACTGAAGGATTAATGCAGCCTCCAACCATGCTAAATGTGCAGCTGGGGATTGGCTAATTAAGAGGGAGAATCTGTCTCATTAGAAGGGATCATGTTTAATTATAGTGGAAAAGGTAACAATGCAAGGGCCTTCCACCAGTGTACCTGAGGTCAGCCTCACAGTCACGGTCCTGTACTCCCTGGGCTTGCCCTCCCAGCTTTTGATCCTGTCACCATGATGTCTGGGATTAAGAGGAGAGAGGGACAAGGCAGATTTAGCTGTCCACTGGAGTTCGCGTAGCTTTCCTCAGCTCCAGAAACATACCAACTGCTCATTTGGGAATCATTCCCCAAAATAACAAGAATGTGGTTTCTCCAGAAGTGGCCCCAGAAAAACAGCAATCTTCCTATCCCTCCAAATAAAACAAAATAAGCCAAAAAGGCAAATAAACCTGGCCCAAACCCAGTATCCTAATTAATGGTCAGCGTGCTGTCCCCGCAGATTCAGCAGAATCAAGAGATTCTTGACACAGTGACTCCAACGAATCACTCCAAGCTTTTGGTCACAAAGTATAAAAATTGGTTCTCACTCCTCCAACACTGAGTTTTCTCCTTCTCCTTCTTCTTCTCTCTCTTTTTTTAATGCTGTAATGTAGAATAGGAATAAATAAAGTGTGACTGAATGCCTTTCTCTAGCTGGGGTATCATCCCTGATGTTATCAATTTTAATAGCTACTTAAATATGTCAAGATCTATTTAAGTTCAGACAAGCACAACTAACGTTCAAGTCAGTTCTTTAGAATGAGGATGACTAGATTTGGGTGATACTTAGTAAATTTGTGCTTATGTTTTTTTCTGAGCAAATGAACTGAAATAATTATAAAATTGAAACATTTTATAAGGTGACACCGCTGCATTTAATTGTATGAAATTTACAGTGTAGAAAATGTAATCATTTTATTCAGTAGTCCATGGTGTAATTAAGACTATTCTTTTGAGGTATCTTGTATTTATGATTTTCCCCTTCCACCTGGATGAGATGTCTCAAATTCAAAATTATACATCAATTAGGCATATTCTCCACCTTCTTTTTAAGGCTCCTGTTTTCGAGCATTGTGTGTATCCTTGATTTTATTACCCGCAGTGATGCCTTTGCAATCAGAAGGGAGCAACAGAAGCAGAGACACAGAGAGTGCTCTGGACTTTTTCCATTTTATTCGGGGAAAGGGACCACACAGGATGAGCCACAATTTAATAATAAAGTAATGTTGCAGCACATAGTGTGTGATGTGCAGTAAAGATCCTTTTAAATTCCCATCAGAGCACACACCATGAACTGTGCTAATGGATGTAACACATTTTACAAAATCTGCATGTGTGAGGCTTTTCCATTCTGTTTTAAGTGGGGCAATGTATATAAATAATAGATATTAGCAATTAAGCATCCATTCCTATGCACTCATTTATACATTTGAAAATAAATTAACCACAAACTACATGAAAGTGGATGCAATCTTCCCTTTTCCCTTCTGTTTCCCCTGCTGTTCCTGAAAGATATTTCTGTATTTATCTCAGTACGAACAATGACCCCAGCTCTCAATTTCTGCATCCTTAAATTAATTACTATAAAAATTCTCTGAATTAACTCTTGAGATCCTTGATGTTTGCTGTTTAAGATAATGAGAGCTTCTTATCCACACACATGGGCCTTCATTTGGATGTTTTGCTTTCTTTTATCCAGGTACCCAAAACTCTTACCTCAATGGGGGGATTTTTCACCAAGTGCGAGGGCAACGGTGGGTTTTTACCCATGTTGTCAGCCTAGAATCATGATTTCTAGGGTTGTACCAGCCTCTCAGGCAAGGCTTAAGAAAAACAGACTAAGTCAACTGTCCTTGTGAATCTCCTTTGCTCTTTTGAAGAAACAACCAACCAACCAAACAAACAAACAAACAAACAAAACACCCACAAAACAGTAAGTGGTGCATTCCTGCATGAGGCTCCGAGTATCAGTCGCCATTTTAGTGGAGTGGTCCTCTGGCCCTTCCCTGAGAATACAAGGGTTTGGGTATCACGTTAGCTGCATCAGCCCTTCTCCTTCTCCCAGAATCCTTGCTAGGACAAATCAGAGTGTTTCTGGAGGGCACTGAGCTGTACTGTGTGGAGGTGTGTACAATGGCAATTCCTGATTTGGGGGTCATGACGACTAAGATCCATTACATGCATCCCTGAGACAATCCGACGAAATGCTCTATTGTCACAGTGCTTTCTAGTGTCTCCGAGAACTCTCCTTTATTGCCCATTTTCTTGATTGGCATCAAACTCCAGCAAAGCCAGAAACGTGGGTGTCATCTTGAATTTGAGGTTGAAACCTGGCAGTCCACCGGCCAACGTTGGCCCCAAGCTGTGCATTGTTGGGAGTGTCTGGGCTTCATAAAAGAAATCAAAGTATTGCCAATACCTAAAAAATTTGGTGATTTCACATTACACTCTGTAGCTGGCAACTCTGAGACTCTATTTCCTTTTGGCAACAATTAGCTGGAGCAGAGCAGCGGCAGTGCACTTCACTTTGCTCCAGTCCTCACCAATCCCTGTTGCTCACTGCCAGTCTAACTAATTATTCATATCATCTCCTGGCACCTGCAAGCAATTGTATCTGTAGCTTCTGGTCTAAAGCAGCCATGACAATGTTTGTACAAGATCATAAGGAACACATGTTAGAAATTTCTCCCCTTGCTTTCTAAAACCATAACCATAACGAAAGCAAAAATCTAATATCTATTATGTGCTGGGCCCTGTATTGAATCCTTTATACATGTTATTTCATTTGGTCTTCAAAACACCCTAGCTCCATCGTATAACTGAAAGACTGAGATTCAGAGATGGTAAAAAACGTACCCAGGTTTATATGGTTAATAAATTTCAGAGCCAGGAGTTAAACTGTTGTGATTCCACAGTTCCTCTTATACAAAGTCCATTTATTTATTTTTTCCTTATTTTGGAAAAGTAAATATTAATTTAAATATAGACTAGAAGCTATACCTTCTTATATTTTCCTTTGAGAAACTGCAAACTTTCTTTAAGTGCAAATGCAGATATGGAACGCTACAAAACTCCTGAATGGTTTGTGTCTCCTGTAAAGGGCACTACAAAGTCAACCTGAGTAAAATTACATATGTCTTGGTGTGGAGTGCATGACTTTGAACTTGACTGTGATGACCATTTAGCACCAAATCAATTTGAAATTGGCTTTGCAAAAGGAATGTGCCTTTTATAGTCATATGCAGGGGTGGTTGGGTGTAGGTTGGTACTGATCAGAATGCCCAGAAGTGATATCACTTAGAGGAAAGAACCCTGGTTGCTGATGGAATATTTTTTACAGTCCACATCTATACATTCCCAGCATCTTAATACCATTCTACTCTGCCTTCTTCTCCTCTCAGCCCAGCGTCATGGACTGAAATAGTCTCAGATTTGAGAAAAGTTTACCGTTTTTCTTTATCCCCTTCATAGCTCCGTAGTAAGCGTGATTATACCTCACCCCAGCTATTTAAAACACTTTGCCTCTGATTTCCAGCTTTGAGAGCAAACAATCTGCCAAGCACCTCATAATTGCAGAGTGACCTTGACATGTGTCATTCACCAGGGTTTTCAAATCGAAGTCTTCCTGTTTAATATTCATAAAGGCTCTTTTTTTCTAACAGCATATGTGATGATTTTACAGGGGCTGGGGGTTGGGGAGCTTTATTTAGAGATGGGTTGATTCTGAGAAACATACCATCAGTGTCTCTCTGATGAACTGAAGTATCAGTTTGGAGGTAGGAAAATTTCGTTTGGCATTCTTCAAGGGAGGACAGTGATGTGCTGGATTCTGACAGTTTTTTCTCACTGGGGGTTTCCTTGGCTGGTCCATCTGTGATATTGAATTCGGATACTGAATTTATAATGATAGCATTAATGGGTTTCTCGTCTGCATGCTTTTCATTTGTGAGTTGCATATCTAGACAAAAAAAGAAAACACACATACTCAAACCCACTATAGTTGACACGACCTGGTGATCTTAGAACGGACATTTGCAGAAAGTTTCACACTCCTGACTTTTGTGAGAATAAGGTCTTAAGAGAATGAAGCATCATTGAATGGAATCATTTTGAATAAAAATATAAGAATAGAAAAGTGCAGTAATTATAAAAGTTTACACACAGTACAATTTTCCCTATCACAGTAATTTGTAACACTTATTTCTACTTTTTTTTTCTTTTTTTTAAGTGATGCGTGGAGAGAATCAAAGAATTCATTCACTTGGATCAACAAAATCTCATAGTTTGTTGTCAGCTTATGGTCCAAGTGTTTTCTGGATCCCAGAAGCAGTGAAAGGGTCTTAAATGCTGGACCGTGCTGCTCAATAACGTAGGTAATCTCGATCAAATGGTTTTTATTTCTTTGGTTCTAGAAACCTTAGTTTCCTCCTCTGTATAAAAGAAGTAGTTATAAATGAACCGTCTATCAATTCATACCTGTTTCTACCGTCAGAGAGTCTCTGTTGCCATCCCTTCCCCTGTTAGGTTCCTATTCCCCTGTTAGGTTCCTATTCAGGTGAGTGTCAATATGGCTTTTGGGGGTGTGCTTTTGGAATATATTTTATTTCCATATAACCAACCACCTGGAAGGGAACCTCTGGCAAAATCCTTGACCCTTGAGATTCTGGTTTAGAGAGGCATAGGAAAGATCAAGAAGGCCTAGGTGCCTCATGTATTTTAGAGCTCCCATATTCATTCATTCATTCATTCATTTATTCATTTCATCCTCACATAATCATGTATAGGTCTGTTACATAAGAAACACTGGGCTGGGCATGGGGGATACAGTGGCATCTAAGACCAGCATGGTTCCCGGCTTCCACAAGCATTAAAGGAGTTAGCAAAGAAATAGCTAAGTCACAATATTGAAGAATGTATGACAGAGCAACATACCACGAAATTGTGTTAGAGTCTAGGTCATAACCAGTCTGGGTTATAACTTACCTATACCCATTGCACAGAATCCTAAGATCAAGAGAAGAGTTAATAGAAGGTATTCCCAAACATGCAGACCAGCTGATTCCTAGGGCCACATTAAGCTCTAAGCCAAGAGCAGTCCGGGTCATTTGGCAGTGCTCCTGGGAGATGGTGCAGATGCATCGTGGAACCTTGCCTTCTTGTGCCTGGCCCGATGCCTGGGTGATCCAATAATGCTCATGGAGTGAGTGGAATAAATAATATAACTTGCAACCTGGCTTTTACCATGCTTACAACAGCTCAGTACAAGACGTATATTCTTGCCAGCATCCATTTTCATCACCTTTTCCAAAGTTGCTTCTTTGTTTCGGGCAGTTGGAAATCTCTACTGGGTTCTGTCTCCTGAGTCAGTGGTTCCCAGACTTGTCTAAAGAATAAAATGACCTGGGGAATCTTTCAAAACTTTGGCATTTTTTCAAGCTCAGGCAAGCCCTCCCATCCCCCGGCAGATTAGCTTACAGCCCCTGGGGGATTTTGGAAGCTCCCTACATGAACCTTCAAAGGCTCCTGCCTGGCATGGGAGCTGTCTGTCCAGCCCACACCATTGTCTTGCTTCTTTCTCAGCCTCCAAACCTCCTTGGCTTTCAACAAGGTTTGCTTTTTATTCCCTACCCCTTATGTTGCTGGCTTTAAATGTCTTGGTTGTGGTTTGATTCACTCTAAACTGGACTGGTGGAAATTAGGGTTCATGAAAACATAGATCGTTTATTAATAACAATTAACATAATAGTGAATAGATGAAATTAGCTCAACCGGTTGTGAAACTCTAGACTTCCTCGAATCCCAGAGAGATTCACCAAATTAATGTTGTAATGATAATGACATCAAAATAATAGTTTATTTTTGGGGGGATATCAAAATGTCTGGCAATCGGCTAATATTACAAACAGATAGCCATTCATTATGCCTTAGACCTCTTGGAGCAGTATTGATATTTGGAGACAGATGATTCTTTCTCATGGGGAAATGGTAGGATGTATAATAGCATCTTGTCCTCTCCCTACTAGATGCCAGTAGCACCCATTGTCCTAGGCTGTGGCAAACAAAACTGTCTGCAGATATTGCCAAATGTCCCCCCCCGCGGCAAAGTCACCTAGGTGGAAATTCAAACCACTGCTTTACACACACACCCACGTATACCGCGACTTGCCTTTCACGTCAGGCTCCATGATAGCGCTTACATACCTTATTTACCCAGAGCAACACGAGGACTCCAGAAGGCAGATATTGTCAACCTCCCTGAACAGAGGGGAGTGACTGGTATCCCTCGTTAACAGATGAGGGAATGTAGCCAAAACTTAGTTTATTTAGATAAGTTGCCCAGTAGTCCTCATTAGCAAATGACAGAATTAGGATTTGCATCCAGGCCTGGTGTATTCCCAAAGCTCAGCTCTCATCCTTGTCTCTGTAATATACAACATCATCTCTAGTTTGTTCTTATCTTTTATCTCCGCTTCCTAGCTGCTGAGGCTGCACATCAGCAAACCCTCTGAACCCTAAATCCCACGCAGCATGTGTCACCCACCCAAAATCTAGCCTCGCAGGTTACTTAGCGTTCCCGTTGCCTCTCTCCTCTGCAAAGCAGGACTACCTTCTTGCATGCTCAGGGAATTCTGCATCTTCTGTTACAGCTGCTTTATACTGTACATTAAAGAGCAGCTCGCAAAGAGCTGGTAGATAACGAAACCTTGATGAGTATAGAGATTGCGGCAGCTGTTTACTTACGGAATTAATTAACAATCAGTTCAAATTATCACACGTAGTCAGGCTGCATGTAATTTAAATTGCTTTTGCACAAAGTAATTCAGTAACAAAAAAAAATGTTGGATAGAGGTTACTGGAATGTAAGAACATGCGGAGAATACTGTATACAGCCAAGTGGTATATGATTCTCTTTTTAATTTTGCGACAATTTTAAGTATAGCATTTTGAGTCTAAGTGGTGTGCTACATTAAGCAACCATTTGGAGCCACTGGGTTTGTACTGAGAGAATTTTGTGGTGAAGTTAAACTGCCATTCATAAAGTTATTTTAATTCTCTATCTCTGTTTATATTTTTATTTTATTTTTTTCATTCCCCAGTGGGAACTATCTGTTGCTCATTAGGAAATCATCTGACATACACACATTTCAGACCCCAGTCTGTTCAACCCAGAATTCTGACATCTGAAGTGAGTCACAATTTTTGGGTGAATGTTACTGACATCTTCCATCTTTTATAGATGGAAAGCTAACAAATTTCCCCGGATTCCTCTTTTGCCGTGTTATTTGACATTGTATCCCAAGTATCATAAAGTAGCAGAGGCTAAAAGGAGAAACGTATAAAAAGTGGTATCACATCTCCTGCAGAAAAAACGATTTTGGAATTAAATAAGGAACTCGTGAAACTATATTTGGGATGTTATACATAGTTCTTGACATTAACTTAGGGAAAATAATTTTTTATCAGGAAAAAAAAAACCCACCAAAATTAGGACAAAAATTAGAAGCTCAACTCTGTTTCTAAGGGAAAAAAATTAAAGTGTATCTTAAGTCAGTGAAATAGAAAATTCATGTTTGGGCTAGAAGTAATTGCAGAACCAATGGGCATAAAGTTAAGTAACAGAAAAGACAGGCAGTTAATTAATTTTTTATTGCCATTGAGCAAATGTTATTAATTTAATTCAGTTAACATTTATTGAGCGCCCACATGCGATAGATGAATCAATATGACAGGAGCTATTAATTTATTTACTTTAAGTTATTAAGGAAACATTTTAATGATTTTCATTTTTGCTCACTAAATGTGACTTTATAATTTTTGCATCCATGCGTTCTCTATTTGAGTGCATATATATATATATATATATATATATATATATATATATATATGCATTCTAATTGTGAATAAGTAGCGTCTCTTCTTCCCTGGCTCCTCCAGATTCTATTCTTGTTTTTCTCTCCCTTCCCCCTTCCCTTCCCTTCCTCTCTCTCTCAGTTTAATTCCCTGAGCCGCGTTGTCTCTGTTATTGGTTTCTTTTTTCCACCCAGTTCCTTCAACATATTTATTCCTTTATTCCTCCCTTTGTCCTCTTAGTTCCATTCCTTGTGCCCTACCTTTGAAGGTCATATTTGTCCACACTCACAGTTTAATTATTTTCTTTGTGAAACTGGTCCCTGAAACTCTGTGCAGTTCATCAGCCAGCTGGTGAGCGTTAAAACTATGTGTCTGGCCCCTTACTGGGTGCCGAGAGATTCAAAGAAGAATAACAAATAGTCTTGGTCCTCAAGAGGCCCACAGTTAGCACAAATTACAGTCACACACTTGCAACTGACTACTGGACATTTTACTTGCGTTATCAGCTAATCTTTACAATCAGTATATCTCTTTCTACTAAGGCCCTCTTCTTCTCCCCAAACTGGGTGGCTCTGGATATCCCTGGAGAACCCACAATTCAATTTCTTTTCACTGTATTGTCATTTTTAACAAATTCCCAGTGCTTCAAAATATTCTTTGAATTGCCTCATCCTTCCATCCAAATATTTACCAGTTCTTATTTACTTTTCTCTTAAATATCTTACAAATGCATTTCAGATTTTTTCATTCCCATCACTACCACTCAATATGAATCCTCTCGGTTCTTAAATCTGTACTATTTCTGTCACCATTGGTCTCAACTATGGTGACAACCCTCCCCAAGACATCGTGTACACTATAATTGAGAGGATGTTTTGAGTAATATTCTTCTGATCGTATTACTCATTGAAAAATCAAAACAAAATACACACACATATGCGCACACCAAATGTTAATAGTGCATTATTACCACATTATTTTCCCATTCTCTTGTTTTGAATTAATCTATGCATTCTATTGCAAAATAGAAAAAAAGTGTTAAGTTTTTTATAAGTAGTAAACTCCAGAAGCCTTTGTGAATGTTGTTGGATAAGTATTTAAAACAGGGTGATTTGGGGGTGTGTGGGTGGCTCAGTCAGTTAAGCATCTGCCTTTGGCTCGGATCATGATTTCAGGGTCCTGGGACTGAGGCCCATATCGGGCTCTCTGTTCAGTGGGGAGTGCTCTCTCTCTCAAATAAATAAATAAAATCTTAAAAAAAAAAACAACAACCACAAAACAGGGTGATTTAAATTACGGACCAAAATGTTTAAAGTCAGTGTGTATTTCAGAAGTACGGACCATTTCTAAAGCTATCATGATAAATTATGGTTTCCCTTGGATTTAAACTATCCTCTATCTTAGAATTTCATACTGTAGTTTCCTGGGGTTGAAATCAGATTGAAGCAGACGGGTGACATTTCAAGGTATAAGCCACTGAACCATCAACACATTATTATGTTTAGTAAATGTAGTTAATTGAAATAACACTGAAGAAGAAGAAAAAAGTGTTTTTTTCCTTTGTATGTAGAGTTTATAAAATTCATACAAATGTCAGAAATAATTTTTGTTGTTAATAGAATATATGGACTATATTCTCCATAGCTTGGTAGATAAGAACACAAAGTTGAAGAGCATTCGACATGACAGAACTTGCTGAAAATTATGAGAAAGAGCTAGAATCACAGTTTCTAGAGGTGTAGAGGGTTATGATGCTTATATTGAGGACAATTTGGGAAGCTGATGCTTTTGGGTAGAGACAGAACAAAATTAGGAAGACAAGGATTTCTCAGTACTGACAAATGCATATTGAAAGGTGACTGGTACTTAAAGAAGCTGTATTTAAAAAAACAACAACACATCTTTTTTGGAAACCAAGTGGGGGATAATTGTTCAAACTAAGGGATGAAACTATTCTCATCTTTTTGAAAGGAATGGAAATTAGTTATTCATGGCATGTTTCATTGCTATATCCTATGAGATAGGACAAAATAAAATCTTGGGTTTATTAAACCTCTTTTTTGGAGGGGAGTGGAATCAATGAGGTACAGATACTGGACATTTTTTTTCTGTCATTTTCAAATGCCATCCCTGCTGAGATGTCCTTTAAAGACTTTCAAGTTAAAGCAGTAGTTTTATATATCATTGTTTTGTCTTCTCTGGTGCTTTAACTAAAACCCTGCCTCAGAAAGCATTAGATGAAATGTTTATCAAGGGCCATGACAAGGGGACATTTTAAGCCTTTTCAATCAGCATTAGTAAATCTTTTTTTTTTTTTAAAGAGAGAAAGCAAAAGAATATTATTTGTCCCCATACAATAGCAGCAAGTGTTCAAGGTGAAAAGGATTTAAGAGGAGAAAAGAACCAAGAGGATAAGGTTGAACACAGCCCCCTCGCCAAGCTTCCTCCACACCTGCAAAGCATCTTCAACCTTCTGGGACCGAAGTGGGGTTTTTGGCCTAATGCTTCTAGGTCATTATCTGTTTTCTGTTCCCCTGTGGTACACTTGGCACCAGTAGACAGACGCAGGCTAGGTGATATACTCTTATAGCTAGATCCTAAGCTTGTAACAAGGAAAAATTCTGTCCTAGGAAGTGGTTGGACTTTCAGACATGGAAACAGTTGGCAATTATGAGTCTCCAATTCATTTGTATACAGTTACCTTCAGTTTAATGTTTGTAGAAAGTGTCTCAAGAAATAAAGATGATGTTATCTCAGGAAAAAACAAATTGGTTAGCAGTTTTTATAGCTTGATGCACTTGGATTAGTAATAGGTTTAGGGCTTTAAAAAAAACTCAGTGAAGACAATCAGGCTATAAACTCATGCCTAATTGGTATTACATATACGGTTGCTTTTTTATTGTCAGTATTTAAATATAAATGTTAAAAATTAAGCTATAATTATTCAAAATAGTCTCTGTTATATTAAAACCATCACAATTTATTCATCCCAATGAGGCGAATGCCACTTAAAGTCTCTTTCTTGCATTATCTCATTTGAGGCTCACAACAGTTTTGCAAAGTACTATTATCACTATTATATGAATGAGGAAATGGATGGAAGGTCAGAGATTTTAGTGGTTTGCCCAAGATTACCCTGATGGTAAAGGGCAAAGCTAGTGCTTGCACTTAGGTCTTCTAATTCCGGTGACTGTCAAACTTCACATCCGTAAATCACTTTATAAAACCAGGCACTCTGATAGGAGATCAAAATACTTTTGTGAAGTATAACTCCTATGTCCCTTCTTCCTTTCTGATGTTTCTCTCTCCAGGGTAATTGACCTCACTAGTCATTGATTAAGGGAGGCACTGGGTATGTGTGCTCAAAACCAGATCTCCAACAAATGACTGCATTTTTCATATCCTTCAGAGCCCAATGCAAGTGTCATCGTCTGTGCAAAGCTTTCTGCAATGCCCCCCACTCCAACTGAAATTACTTGTTCCCGTTGGGAGTCTCCAGAGGTCTGGGTTGAGATCCTTTTTTTTTTTTTTTTTTGGTACCGTGGTTAATTGTGGATGTATTCCTCTTCTCATTGTTGTGAGCTCCTTGAGGAAATGCATGCTCCATTCATCTTTGATTTCCCGGCACCTAGCACAGTGTCTGGCAGAAAGCAAGTGTTAAATAAATTTCAGATGACTGATGAACTGACTGACAGATTGAATGTGGGGTGTCTCAGTTTTCAGTTGACAATTGACTCATTTTCCCTGGGACAGGTTTTCTGAGCACATCTTCCATCGGTCTTCCTCCCCCACTCTCGATATGCCAGTTAATCCTGATGAAAGTCTAAAAATTCCCTTTTGTGCTAAAATACATATTAATTTTTATTTTGATTTGAAGGCAACATTTGCATTTATATCTGTAAAACTGTGAAGAATATAAAAAGGCACAAAGAAAGTAAAATCCCCTATAATTCTACCATTATTAACACATTATTGTATTTGTTTCACAAAAAGACAACGGAAATATTTGGTGTATATGTATCTTTATATATGTCACATCTGGAATATGTCTATATTATATATGAAAATTAGAATAGAAAAATATATTTATACATATTCTAATTTTAATAAATTATATCTTTCATGTATCTACTACTTGCAAGATTTGTCACTCACTTCAGTATATATATACATTATATACAGTGCTTCCAAGATGTGTCACTCACTCCCTTAGGAACTTTGCATAAAAAAAGAACTCATTTAACACTCCCAGCAACTTTGTGGTAGGTACTACTGGTGTCATGCCCATTTTTTGGATGGGGACACTTAAGTACAGGGATGTGAAGTAACTTACTCAAGATCAAACAACTAGTAAGGGATGAAGCTGCGACTTTAACTTAGCCATCTGGCTCCAAGTCCATGACGCTATATTGTCTTCTAGATAGAGATTTAAAAAGAAAAACAGTATTGGGATTTTATCGATTACATATGTTACCATTATATCAGGAGCATTTCTCTCTATCCTAAAGATTATTTAAAAACATCCTCAGGTCTCAGCTCATGTGTTACCTCCTGGGAGAGGCCTTCTCTTACTCTAAACCTAAAGCAATATTTCTCAGTGGGGGCACATTTTGGCAATGGCTGGAGACATGTTTTATTATCATGACGGGTGAGTGCCTTTAGTAGGGTGAGTAGCCCAGGCAATGCTGCTAACCATCCTTCAAGGCACAAGAACTCCTTCCCACCCCTGCCCAAATAAAATGTAAAGACTATGGTTTCGAATGTCAGTAGTGCTATGGCTGAGAAATCCATACGGAAAGTAGTCCCAGGCTCACACCACCAGCCAATTCTGTGTCTCATAGTGCTTTCTAGTATTCTGAAAATGTTTCGTGTTTGTTGGTTCACTTGTGGAATTCAAGTCTCTTCTATCCTTGACTGAAATATGAGAGCTTTGTCTGTGTTAATTAATTGCTGTCTCCTAGAAGAGGACTTGGGACATGGTTGGTACTTAATGAATAAGGGGTCAAAGAATGCATAGCATTTCTTGCATGGTGTATCATAAATTACTTAACAGCTTCCTCATTCAATAAAAAGATAGGTTGTTTCCTATTTTTGCTGCTTTATTTTATTTTTTTTTTAAAGATTTTATTTATTCATTTGACACAGAGAGAGAGATTACAAGTAGGCAGAGAGGCAGGCAGAGAGAGAGAGGAGAGAGGAGGAAGCAGGCTCCCTACTGAGCAGAGAGCCTGATGTGGGCCTTGATCCCAGGACCCTGGGATCATGACCTGAGCCGAAGGCAGCGGCTTTAACCCACTGAGCCACCCAGGCGCCCTATTTTTGCTGCTTTAAATACCCTTAAACATTATCTTCATGAATCTTTTTGTGTGTCTATTTGTTTATATAGGTTGAATTCATAGGGAATGACTTATTGCATTAATGGCCAGATTTCTAAAGTTCTGAATATAATATACTAATTATTACCGTCCCAAAAGATCATGTCAGTTTATACTTACACCAACGGTGATTGGAAGAAGTTTGCTGTTCTTGGGCCAATTCTAGATTTTACCAATGAAATAATTTATTTTTATCAGTTTGAAAAGAACTTTAAGTCAAATTTCCAAATTTTCTCAATCCAAAAAATAGTCTTTCGCTATCATGAGAGGTAGAAGGTTTTTTTTTCACCATATTCACTGCCTTTCTGAGGAATCTTTGTTTCACAACTAGATTCATGGGTAATTCTGAGGTCTCCTGTGTTATTCGGATTAGGTGGGTAAGGACACTCATTTTGTGTTTGTAGACACAAGAACTCTTGTTGAACAGTGTGTATTGGATGGTTGACAGTTGAATTTGGATTATTAAGCTGATTCTTGCCTTTGTGTCACAAGGGTTATGAGGTGACATATTAGTTGACAGACCTAGGAGGCTCCCTGTTTACTTCAAGGCCTTGACCAGTTAGTATCCATCCATGATACAACTGGATAAATGGAAAATAGAGATATATTCTACACAGAGACCTGGGGAGGCCAGAAGTCAAGCCCTACAGGAAGGGCAAGAAGTGACCAGGAGAAACAAACGGCCTGTTCATTCACAACTCCTTTTTGCCCACAGTGTATGCCCAATGTATTATGGAATCTACAAATCTAATTGAGGGGTTAAGATTTATTTTCCTGGTGGAACCACATGGTAGAAGTTGACCTTGTGGTCTCCAAAGTGGCATATATAGACCTAGCAGAATTGCAAAACTATCCAATGGGGTTAAAACATCTATTTACGTTAACTTTTTAAAAATCCCAGTATAATAGCTAATTGTGCATATTTTTATAATGTATATAGCAGTTAATATGGCAGCATATGTGTCCACTGTGTGTGTGTGTGTATGTGTGTATGTGTGTGTGTGTGTGCGCGTAGTGGGCTTGCTATCCCCCCACCTTTTTTTTTTTTTTACTAATAAAAGTTTACAATAAAAACTTTGGAGACCACTGGTCTAAGTAATAGACTAAGGTCAGCTCTCTCTCTATCCCCTTCCACCTGAAGGAAAATCAATTTTCTTATGTTTCTTTTTGGTACCCAGGGTGTGGTTGCTGGAACATTTACAGCCACAGCAGCTGCAGTAGTGGCCTGAGTAGACTTTTCCTCTGAGTTTCTATAGTGGTAACAGGATTAACAGACTCTATTCTGGAAGTACTTGGGTGGCATAACACCTCCCAGCAGAACTATTCCTGACAAGGATGTGCAGATGGAAATGCATATTTATGTCACTTAAAGCCTACCAGAGACACAAGGATTTGAGCTATAACAATAAATAGAAAAAAAAATCTCCAGCGTTTTTGGTAACCCATACTCAAGTGCATTGACTGTGCTTGGCGAAAGACCTACAGTTTGCTCTTTGTCCAAGCATAAAATATTCAACATTCAAGCATGTTAAGGTAGACTATTCTGAATATATTTGAGAGTGTTAAAACAAGCTAGCGTGAAGTTAGGTTAAAATTTCAGGTCTTAAAAATAACAGGACAATTCTATGAAGTGTTTGGGCCATCTGAAGGGGGAAAAAAAGTCTCCTTTAGAAAAAGTGTTCAATTATTCCATTTATTAACAATGATAGGTTTGAAAATCATTCCCAGAGGCCAAATAGTCATTGTAATCAAGGTTTCCAGTTTAAAATATCTTTTTAGCAAGCCTCGATACACCTTCTGCTAGCTTCCTTCTAAAATAGTTATGACAATATAGAAAAAAGAAAAACATTCACATCCACAGAATATATATTATATTGATCTGGAGAATATTTACACTACATATCAACTCATTAGAATTGAACTGAGGAATTCAATCAGTCTGGCACTTATGCTGAGAGGGAAATGAACAGCCTTTATTTCCTTGTTCCTGGCTCAGGAACCCAAAAACTGGGTATTTGCTCAGGCACCCAAAAACTGGGTAACCATTGCTTTTGAAGAGGTGTGCTTTGTGACCTGACCAGAGAGCTATAATTCTTTGTCCCTCTAGCCAATCCAGATAGGGCTTGTTATAAGAAACAGAAGAAAACTTTCAAAAGCTGTTCAAGGTTCTCATTAGATTACATGAAGAGCTCTGTGAAGAAATGAGAAAATAATCTCAAAAAGCAAATTGAGATAAAAAGCCTACAGGATTGATCCAAAGGGACATGGTGAAGTTAAAGATTCTGAAAAAGTCAAAATTGTCCTCAGAGAATTAAAATCTGCCTTAGGAGCAGCAAAACACAGAATTGACACTGCAGTAAATATTGGTAGTAATGTGTAGCACAAATATGAAGAACTTCCTCATGGTTCAAAGGTAAAAAACATAGGATTCAAGCTATGATAGCAAAAATGGTGCTAGATACACAGGTCAGAGCCCATAGCTGTCACCTAATAAATAAGTTTCCCAAAGAAGAAACCAAAGCAATTTAAACATAAGCTTTGTTCAAAGATAATCCTGAAGTATATGTTCTAAGAGAAACAATTTTTGAATGTGTACCTCACTGCTTAAAATTTAGTAAAAAGAGACCCACAATCCTAGAAAATATTTTGAATTATAAAAATAAAGATCTTTTTCAAATATGCAGACAAGCAAAACTGTAGAAAAAACTGTCCTGAGTTTGTCCCCTAATCCTTCTTGCACAAAACTAAGTGCCAGAAAACAGTCATACAACATTTTCTCAATTTTGAGGGAATAAAATTATGCCTTGATAATTTTATCCTCAATCCACTTGACTTTTCTTTGCGGAAGTCCAATAAGGCATTCTCATCATGCACTCTCAGAAGAAAATGTCCTACCCCAGATAAAAGCAATGAAAACTTCTTTGAGAAAACTATTTAGAATCATATTTTCACTTTGTGAGACAGCAAAAACAAAACCAGGAGCTCAAATTTTGAGAAGCTGATGTAAGGAAAGGTGACAGATCTTCCCTAGGAATTACAATGATAATGTTGGGGTGTGTTTCAGCATCGAAAACCACTGGAGTATACAAAGCCAGAAACCAGGAAGTGTGTGGAAGTGTTTGGTCTCTTTTTAAGGATGATATCTGGGTGTAGAGTAAGAACCTTTGTATGATTAATTTTTATTCTTTATTGTGGGAATAACCTCGAAATTAAATGTAAGAAAGATGGTCCGGTAAAACCTCCACTCACAGAAGTGTTTTCTGAATTTTCCAATCGAGTGTGAACTTTCCAATTTTCTGAATCTTTCAAGTTTTCTTAAATGAGCATTTCAGTACAAAGGGCTGTCCTAAAGCTCAGAAGGATATATTGCTTCATTGAAGAAATAGTCCCTTTACAAATGACAAATTAAAAACGAGGATCTTTAAAATGAGTGCTAAAACATGCTAACATGATGATGTGGATTAGGAATGAAGGCAGTCGAAGGGAAACGTTAGTGGCCACAGTGGTCAGTGTATAGACACTGGTAATATTCTTTTTTGGAAAGTGCTAGATGTACTTCCTTTTTAACAAAAGGAATGATGAAGGCAAGTATTATATATTTTTATTCTTAAGTGAATTTCTAAAATATTTTCATAAAGAAAGGAGGAAGAAAGAATGAAGGAATGAATTCCAGATCATCACTCAAGATTCAGAGGAAATGGTACTTTCTTTAATAACTATTTGTCAAGTGCTACTGTACCTGGAAATCCTTCCAGGTATTGGGAATACAAGGATGAATGAAACCCATTTCTGCCCTCGTGGACATCTGAGCCTTCCCTAAATTGCGAAGAAGGTCATTTCTGTGCTTCCATAACATTCTGTGATATGTGCAGCTTTCTCACTATTGAGGGAAGGGGCCTATGCCTTGGTGTCCCTGAGCTTAGCCCAGTGCTTGGCATAGAGGTTAAATGAATGTAGGTGTGTGTCAGCTTACTAAATGGCAGGTAATCGAATGCTTCAAAATGGTTCTCTGGCTTCTTCTAGCCCTGTGCACTTTCATATATTACATTGTACCCGAATCAGGCACGATAATAACCCACGTGGGTGCAATATTTTCAGATAAAAAGTTTTCGGAGATGGAGCTCTCTGGAAACTAAATAGAATTATAGAATTTTAGGTGTGGAATTAACTGTAGATGTCAGTCAGTTTCATTTCCCACACACCAGTTCTTCCATTCATTCATTCATTCATTCATTCATTTAGCACCTGCTGTAATAATAAAAGTAATGATAGTTAACATTTGCTTCACACTATGAGAGCTTGGGATTCTCATTTAATCCTCACAATAACCCAATGAAGAAGTTATTACAAGTTCAGATTTCCTAGTGAGGAAGGGGGTTGTGCCTTATTCACTGTTGTATTCCTAAGCTAGTAAAGATCAGAGTAAGAATTTGAATTTAGGTATTTGGCAGCTACAGTTTTTCCTCTAAACCACTGTGGTGTATGTAGGGGATACAAAGGTGAGAGAGACATAATTGTGCCTTTGGGGACTTGATGGTGTATTTAAAGGAGATTGCCCACAAGCAACCCTTGTCAACAGGTAGATTGCCCACAAGCAACCCTTCTATGCCATCTGTAACCTGATTTTTGTGCCATTGTAATTCTGCTTAATGACTAATGGCTGGTCAGAATTCCCCAGGGGGGCCAGGGTTCAAATGAAGGCGGAAAAAGGACAGTGAGATTGTGCATGTTGGGAAATAAGACAGTTTGGCTGTTGTCCTACTTTCTGGGACTCTGATGCGTATGATTATGTCAAGCTATCATTGTTAAGGCCATCTTCCATATCTACAGGACATCTCTCAATTAGAGGATGAGGGTTGGTCCTCATCCTATTAGTTGGGTGGATTAATCACCTGATTGTCCCTTTAAGAGGCTCTATCAGTTAGGTTGTCATAGAAACAACAACAACCACAATGATACTCTTGTGCCTGGCTGACAGCCTATAGGTCTAGTAGGTGAGTGCTCTGGCTCTATCCAGTTTAGTAAATAACAATATTAACCACACCCACCCTTTATGCTTTAAGTTTCTCTAGGTGCTTTTATGTTTCACATTCTCCCTTTCAAGCTGATAGGACAAAGAAGTTCTGCTGGTTTTTTTCCTCTGGAAATCTAAGGTCTAAGGTAGGAGTACAGTCACAGCAATAGAGTCTCAGAGGTTTGGGTAAAATTGGAATTCTTGGCAACTGGAGATGAGGACTCTTTGAAATTCCAGGTCTTCAGTTTCTGAAATACTTTTATGTTGCCATAAAGGTAAAACTAGCCATTATAGTTCATTGTTAAGAGCTCATTGGCATTTGTATTTTTGTCAAATGAGTTATATAAAACTGCATTTTAAATAATTTTAAATAATTGATATTTATGGATTTGTTTGTGTCTATGTGCTTGTCATTTAGTACTTCGGATGGCTAAGCTTTCAACAAAGCAGCTCTCTACTACTGCTACATCTGCTTTGGATTAATCTCACTTTAATTGAATGCCAAATACATTTGCAAAAGCTCAAAAAGTTGAAAACAGTAACAGAAATTCTAAAGGAATAATACTTAAAATGGAACCATAGGGCCTCCTGGGTTACATGAACTTACTTACTACTTAGCTAATGGAATATTGAAACCTGAAATGAGCCAGCCATACTTTGTTTGAAGTTGTCCCTTGGTGATACAAACAAGTATAAATATACCAGGTGAGTCCAATTCAATAATTGTGCCAGACTGAAAGAGGGTTTTTTTTTCCAAGAGAGCTCCATAAGACCGAAGATACTGCTGATGTTTTCAAGAAAATGCATTTGCTATTGTCAACGTTGCTTTGAGACAAACACCTTTACAGGTGACCAGCTTGTTGAGTCCAACTGCAATATGTAAACAGTTTATACAGTGTGTTGGCATGAGGCCACCTAGACCTTGTTTTATTAATACCTGGGCAGTGATTCTTAAACTTTAGCATTCATCGGAATCACCAGGAGTGCATGTTCAAACACTGATGGCTGTTATACTCTCAGGATTTCTGATTCTGTAAGTCTGTGTTAGGGGCAGACTCTAATTTTAAGTAATTTCCATTCAACAGAGAGTGATGGGAAACTTGGCCTGTCTTATGGCCACAGGTCTGCCATCTGCCTCAGGTGATTCTCATTATTTTCTATTAGTCTATTTGCAGCAGGACATTAATATATGAAAGCAAGACTTTTGGCTCAAGTGTTCATTTATTGTGCACCTATTATGAGAACCACGAAGCAACTGAAACTGACTTTGTGCCCAACGTCACACAGCCAGGACTCAAACCCAGTCTGCTCAAACTCTATCATCTATCTTTGCACAGAGTCCTTAAAATCCTCCGAGAGAAGTGCAAAGTGTGGATATAAACACTTGAGTCTAGTAATTTGGCCCCACGTATGATTAAGAAGTTTTAGTTAGAATCTAAATGAGTCCCTTTATCTTTCTAAGCAAATGTTTTTTGTTGAGATTTCAAGGAAACGAAATGTAGCACCTTGATTCAGAAGGATCAAAGTTCTCTTTCCCTAGAAACATGAGGACTCTATTGACAAGTTCCTGTACTCCGGACTTGGCATGAGTCCTAAAGGCTGGTGCCCTGTCCCAGGTTCATCTCCAAAACTTAAGCCTAACTGGAAAAATTTCTTTTTCCAATGTGTACTAGCCAAGTTTAAGAGCACCACAGAACAGAACCACTTCAACCACAAGCTTGCATGCATTCAGCTTAATTCACATAGAAATCAATGTTGGGCTGCTTTGGGGCTCTTTCAGTATTTTTCCCCCCTCATGGGTGAATTTGTTTTTATTCTTTGCTCCTCTTTTATTGTGCTCTTTCTCTGATACTCTTAGTCAATCTGACTTTCGTGCCCTCCTTTTCTCCACGTACTCTTGAGGTTTTCTTTCTTTCTTGAGTCTGAACTGCATAGATAGATACGCTATCTGCAGTGGATATATACAAGAAGGCCATATCTATAGTCTATATATTTCCCACGTGTCTTACTCTTCATTCTTTATCACAGCAGACATTGTTAAAAATACCAGGTTAATGTAAAAATAAAATCCCCAGGTCTATCTTTATCACTAATAGGCAGAGGGGAAATAATAAGGTGTGGATAAAACTGGCTTAGTAAACTATAATAAGGAGCCAAAACATATTTTCCTGTAAGTGTGCTAGCACGGCTTTTGCAGACTGATTCCAAGTGCCAGCTAAGGATGTTACATGGACTTGCATTCTTCCTGGGTCTTCCACGCACATTATAATGACAGGTGAATAATCCCGGTTCCTGTGTAACCGTGACTCCATGCTACAGCTGATGTGAAAAACCTCAGTGGCTGAGCCGTTTTGCTTCATTACATTTTTCCACCCATTCTGGAAGCCCTTTGGATGAGCTCCAGATGTTCCATAAAAGGTGGCACTTCTTTATAAAGAAAAACGCTTAGTTTTCTTGTTGGCAGCCCTTAACGAGTGTGTTCTCTGAAGATAGGAAAGCACCCTGCAGAGGATACATTTAACGCCACGCTATAATTTCCGCCATGCTCACTCTGTGTCTGACTTTACAGCTGCCCCTTTGCCTTCCCGAGTGCCAGAGGCAGTAATGGGGTCAGTTAGAGAACTTCCTTCAACACTTGGGAGTCTACCCTCTGAGACTTCAGTGGAGTTAAAAATCAGGAGAAAATTCACCCTTCTGGTTTTTTTTTCTTTTAATTCATTTAGAAGTTCACTCAGCAAAATGCCATTTTCCATTCGATTCCTTATTAAAACACTAGAGTTGATAACGTCCCTGTAATTTTTGCAGTTCTTTCTCCCCCTGTGAACCATCCAACAAAGAAAGGAGATGGTTGAAAACGTATGTTAAGTGAAAACATGATATTATATCTTCTTTTACTTTCGCAAAGGGTGTTAAAACAGATTCATTAGTTTTGACTAAATACAAGGTTTCTGTGAGGATTTTTGGTAAGTGACATGACAATGTTGATACGTGAGCTCAAGACAATGGAGGTTAAAACTGTTTGAAAATATATTTCTCTGATATAGCTTGCATGTTGAGAAAGTTACAGAATAAATATGTGGTAGATATTTTTCAATGTAAGAAAAGGATTTTTAAGGGAGGGATGTCTTTTCATGAAACACCTTTTGTGCCATGATGAGCTAGCCAACAAAAGAATTTTTTTAGGGGGGTTTAATAAGAGAAAGTAATTTATAATACTGATATGTCAATATGTTTTTCAATAAACTTTTCCCCAGATTTTCTCGAATTCTCGTCAGTGTAAGAATTATAATTATATGTCTTCTTCCCACTTTGAAAGTGGCACAAGGTGCTCATTTGCAGTTCTGCTGTTCAATTGTCACTAGAATAGAAATGTCATGACTCAGTTAACAATGCTTTATTATTCACATTGATCTTTTTTTATAGTGTTCTTTATCTCAAAAACATTGTAAATCAGATATCTACCTCCCACTCTTTTGTTCATTTGCAAATTTTTATTATTCTAGTTTAAGAAAGCAATGGTGTGTCAAGAGTTAGTGTATACTGTTTATGTTCTCCCTGCTTCAAAATCTTTTCCTCTGTACGAAGTGGAGATGCCAGAAGCATCCCTAATTTCAACTTCTTTATACACCCTCATAAGAAAATTTTGTATCTCGTCTGGATCAAAAGAGGTTTGATGTTTTTTAAATCCACAAAGATGAAACAATGGAGGGAAAGTATATTTTAGTGTTAAGAACCAAAGTACTTTAGAGTTATGGGTTTTAAAATATTATTGCTTGCTTCTGACTCAGTTTCTCCCTCTCTAGCTATGCATGTGACTTGTACTGCATTATCGCTCTCTAACAATTCTAGGATATATGGCGGGGCTCTTGTTGAGATAACATCACCACGAGCCCCATTTTGACAGATGATGCCCACTGGAGAGGGTGCTGGCCTCCTTGGACTTAAAAGCCATGGCATCGAATTGTTGTTCCTTCACCAACTACCAAGTTGGTTATTGATGAGATGTTGACAGGATTTAAAACAATTTTGAAGCAGTGTGAAGCAGAGCACTCTATTCCTGAATTCATCTCTATATGGAAGGGTATGGTAGCCCTGTGAGTTAACCGATATTTATTTAAGTAAAGACCATACAGTACCTCGCCCAACAGAAGATTTGGAAGTAAGACAGCAACTAGGAATTCACTCACTCGCTTAGAAAACATTAATAGGCTCTTCATAAAGTACCTGGCAATAGGCTAAGTGCTGGTAGATAGACACCGATGAAAAAGACCTGGGCCTGCCTTCAGAGTTCACTATATTCAGTGGGGCGACAGGCATTCAGGCAATTTCAGGAGCATATGATAAGCAGATAATAGAGGTATGTACACAGTTTTGTAGGTGCAAAATTCAGGAATTTGCAATTATGTTGGATGTCATGAAGGAAAGTATCTAAGAGGAGATGAAATTTTCATTGAGTCTTAAAAAATTAGTACTCAATTGCCAGTTGGCAATTAAAAGCAGGGACATTCCATGAAGTAGAAAAAGTTTGTAAAACTTCGAAGTGTGAAAACCAGTATTCAGCAGAGCATGGTAAGATCGTGATAGGGATCGAGGGAGGAAAGAGAGGGACTGGTCAGCGTTAAGGTGGAGATTTTTATCTTTTTATGGATTTTAGACTTTGGCCACTGGGGTAGTGGTTCTTGATCTGGGAGGGATGAACCCCAAGGGGATATATGGATCCTCTCTTGGAAAAATGCGCTATATTCAGACCTATGATAAAGGTAACCCACCCCTACCCCCCAAACATACAAACTATATCCATCCCTTTAACTCCTATTGAAGAGTCTGAAATAGAGTTTTTAAGTAGGAATAAAACATCTTATCTTTGTCTCAGAAAGGCCAATATAAAGGATGGATTTTAGGGAAAGTAGACTGGAGTCCAGAATTCTAGTTATTGTTATTTGACAGCTGTCTTTCAAATTAGCATGTAAACAAGTTACTGCTTCTCTTTACACTGTTTTTCTCTGAGCCACTGTGATATCAGTTTCTCTGAGTCTTTCCATACCTCTTCTCCTTGTCCAAGAGAAGAGAATGTTTTAAGAAAAAGTCTGGTTAAAAGGATCACATACTACAAAGAAGGCAGTAATATTTCCAGATGAAAAACAAACCACTGAATTTGGCGATTTGATGATGTTTGTTAAAACAATTTTAGTAGATGAGTAAGGATAGAAGATAGATTGATTTAGGATGGGGGGAACAGAAATAAGAGCATAGAAAAACTGAACATGTATTACTCTCTCAATAGATAATAATAGCTAAATATTTCTAGAGGCTTTTGATGTGCCAATATTCCATAAACCTTTTGATGTATAAGCTGACCTAAATCTTTACCTTAACCCTATTTACTAAACATTATTATTTTTCACATTTTACATATGAGGAGACTGGGTCCCAGAAAGATAATACAAGTTGTGAATCAAAATGACAGATAGTGAGAGGCACAGTTGGGATTTAAACCAGGAAGTTTGGTTTCAGAAAAGAAGGTGAGCTTTTAACTATTACAGTGTACTGCCTCTGATAAAGTAGAAGTCATAGGTAAATAGTAACACTCATCATACATGTACTGTAATGGGTAATATTGATGATAGAGTAGTATTATGATAGTAATTAGTGAGCAATATAAATTGTATGCAAAAGAGAAAGTTTACCCTCAATTTGAATAGGTTGTCACTATTATTAGAATAATGTGTGCTAAATATTTCACTGTTTGGGACTGGATAAGGTGATGTCAGTAGTCTTTAGTTCCCTTAAGTTTTAGAAGTTTTGATGTGAAGAAAGACATTTTTCAAAGGTGACTGTAACAAGATCTGAAATATTACAATAATGTAAAAATACTGAAGAAACCTAATGCTGTATCATGTTGTTTCACTGTAAATGGAAAAACCCTTGACAAAATCTTTTGTCTCTGATGAAAGTTTAATTTGAAAACTAAACTATCTGCAGCTTAAGCATTCATTCCTACCTCTCAAAAGGAACCGTTTGTCTTATGACTAATGTTAGGTTGCCAAAAAAATAATGTTCCACTAGTAGAGATGCAGAGATGGTCTTGGTTTTTTAATGACGGGACAAAAGTTCTGGCAGAAGGGTCCCTGGGACCCTTGCTCTCCGTCGTCTGTCCTTGTCTTCTAGCTAAAATATGTGAATACGTGTAGGAAAGGAAAACAGTGCCCAGGTACTTGTACTAGATCCTGATGAAATAGTCAAGATTTTTTACTTTTTCCTTTTTTTACTTTTTAAAAGGACGATGCTAAACGTTGAAAATTGAAAACAGAAAAACAAAGAGTTTTTATAGTTTAATAAAGAAAAATGTGGGGGTGCCTGGGCGGCTCAGTGGGTTAAGCCTCTGCCTTTGGCTCAGGTCATGATCTCAGGGTCCTGGGATCAAGCCCCGCGGAGCAGGGAGCCTGCTTCCCCTTCTCTCTCTGCCTGCCTCTCTGCCTACTTGTAATCTATCTCTCTCTGTCAAATAAATAAATAAAATCTTAAAACAGAAAAATGTATATTCCTTCCACCGATGTTTTTTTCATGAATCATTTATTCTTTGACAGACAGTGTTCAGGTTTTATTTGTATTATGGTTTTCTTTACTGACGAAAATGTACAACTGGGTTATATCTCCAAATGCCTTCATTCACTTGGTAAATGGTATTGTCAACTATATGGCAGACACTGCAGCAGGTGAGGAAAAACTCAGATAAAAACCCAAGTCAGTCTTCATATATCTTCCAACAGCCAAGTCCAGTAGAGTGATACTGAGAAACTCATGTAACAGATGCTATGACAGAGGTTATGCGGATACCAGTGAGGGATGCTCACAGCCTCCATGTTAGAAGGTCTTCCCAGAGAAGATAAATCAAGAGATGAATCTAGAGGAAGAACAGGAAGGATGTGCAGTTTCTTTTGCAAAAAGTATGAAACTTTTGGTAAAAAAAAAAATGTTTTTTTTTTTTTTCTGTTACCAGCATCCTGGCACACATTGTAGAAGAGGAACCAGCGAAAGAGAAGAAAAACCAGAGACCGCCAAGTGAGGTGAGTGTGTAAAAGTATTTAGTGGTCAACAGGGCTAGTGCCTATATATATAGGAACATTATGTATTCAGAAAGTTTCTTCTTTACATATACTGGTGTATCCACTGCTTCAAATGTGGCTAAAGAAAATACTCTCAATTATACCATCTTTAGCTCATGAAGATTTACGTTGGTGACACATCCTGATTTGGTTGCCTGCTGAGTTGAATGTACTTCTTCTTTCTGGACACACAGTTACACAACATTTTCCAGTGGCCTTTTTGCATCTGGGTGGTGTCATGCAAATGGTTCTGGCAGAAGGGATGTGAGAAAAAATGATGTGCCACACTTACAAGTTTATCTTCTAAACTATGTCACATGATTCTCCATGTTTTATTCTTTATTTAATGGACAACTTTAAGCAAAGGATGCAGTAGTGGGTGGGGGGTGAGGTAATTTGGTGATGGGCATTAAGAAGGGCATATGATGTGATGTTATAAGCAACTGATAAATTATCGAACACTACATCTGAAACGAATGATGTACTATATGTCGGCTAATTGAATTTAGAGAAAAAAAAGAATGCAGTAGAAAACTGGGAGCTCCCTGGTGATAATAGAACCAAAAGAAAAAAAAAAAACAACCCTGGATCCTGAGTCACTGCATGAGGGACAGTAACGGAAAATATCTACCTGTGTTGAGCTTTGAGTGGCCTGGGATGAATTTTTATTAAGTTAGGCCACTGAAATGTGGGTGTTTTTTTTTTATGGCCACTACTCTACATGAATCTGGCCATTAATATGCAATACTACTCATCTGTGAATTATTAATGAATATTCTCAGTATTTATTATAGAATAATAATTTTAAAGTATTTAATATATATTGAATTCCAGGATTTGAACAGAGTATACTTATTATGTAATCTTATCCTATAAGAAATGCTGTGAGGTAGGTCCTATTACTGTCATCCCCACTATAATGAATGAGAAATTGGGACCCAAGAGTTGGAGACATTTACTTAAGATCATAGAATTAACAATAGTGTGACCAAGATTTGAATCCATGCACCTGTCCACTTGACAGTATATTGTGCCCCACTGGTAGATATGATAATATATGCTGAACAACTAATGTCACATATTATTTATTACAAGAAGGAAAGCATAGTTGAATAACAGCAGCATAGTTCCCTTTATTCTGTAAAATAATGTATAAGGTCCATTTCTTCCTGAGTATAACAACAGAAACTCTTTTCACCACTATGTCCTTTCATAAAAATATGTATTTGGATATAGACTGATGTCAAACCCTTAATTTTGACCACTAGAACTTCATTGGTTCTCAAAACCTCCACCAGCTCATTTTAATTAGGTGAATAATAGATGAATACATACAATTTTTAAGTCTAGCCAAATGGATGTTTGAATAACAGCAGAAATCTCTCTTGGAATGGGCTGATAGAAGTAATTTTTTTTATTATTTACTTTTTAATACGTGATTTCATTGAGCAAAAACAAAACTGAGCTGTGATGATAGCAAGCTGTAAATTATTAGTCAAGGAGTCTCATTTTTTGATGGCTACCTCCTCTCTGGTTTACTCTGGAACAATTTATCCCATCCCTTCATCCTCCTTGAGTTTTGAAGACAATGTTCCATGATGAATGTAAGGGCCACGTATGCATTCAAATCTGAGGATTCTGCATCCCCGCCACACCGCGCTGGCCTTATCACCCTCTTCCCAGGTGGGAGAGGAGGGTCTCAACCAACAAAGCTCTTTATTAAAACAGTGAACTTGCTTTTGAATAAAAAGACCTTCAACTTGATTACTTGTACTACTTTTTGCGGCTCACAGGAGCTGGATTGACCCTTATGAGGGACTAGCAGCTGTGAGGCACATCAACACTGGCCATGGTTCTGCATTTGTAACAAATACATTTTTACCTTTCATGACAAAACAGCCCTACTGTTATCAGATGTAAATCTATTAAAAACACACAAGGGTGTTTTAGTATGTGTACCGTGCATGAAAAATATTACTGCCTGACAGGCTCCATGTGGCAATGGAAAAGAGGTTTTATTGAAGGAAATAGCAGTAGCAAACAGTGAGCAATGCACAGGAAGGTAATTGTGCCTTTAACGTTAGCGGCACACGTTCACTTAAGACTTAAGACTCCTTCCCCTGCCTCATCCACACCCAAAGGACCTGCTAGACAAGCAGCCAGTCATCTCTCTCTGGGATCAAGCTGTCAACGCAAACTTGAGTTCTTTCCCTTTTTCTGAGCTGAGCTCTACCCCCAGAGCTCCTGACGCCTTCCTGAGTGAAGGCTCTAAAAGAGCTCCCTTCTAAATTGCATCACATGCGCAGCGCTCTTCAAACTGACAGAACAAAAGAGCCAAATTACAAAAGTATGGTCTGAGTGACTTGTTAGTTGCGCTGGATGATTACTTCTTAATGGGCTCTGAGAACAGGCTGTGGGTTTTGATGCTGCTTAACTAAACCTTGCAGAGTTCTTTCCTAGTTAGTTACTAATTAAGGTCGATTTGCTTAATCAGCTAAACACACACTAATGAGAGAGAGAGACAGAGAGAAAGGAGATGGGGCAATAGGTAGTCTCTTCTACTCTCTCTTACCCTTCCCAATTTGTGGCCATGAAATTACGCAGACCACGAGTCACAAAGATAAATTCTCATCTGGAAGTACTAAACAGGCCTGCTGTGATGTGATGTGTGTGTGTGTGTGTGTGTGTGTGTGTGTGTGTGTGTTCATGTGTTCGTGGCTTTTTCCCTTCCCAAACTGATGCTTTGCTAAGTAACAGTCCTGTTTTCTTGAAGGCTAGTTAGTGCTGGGTGCTCCCGAAGCCTATTGTCTGCTCCTTCCGCCCTGCTTCCCCTTAACTGTTAATGAATGTGTTCAACTGGCCAGGGTCACTTTATTATTCTGACATAATGAACTGGGGGATGTGATTTCCAAGTTCTGAGGCTGACACTGGCAGGGTGACGATTTCACCTCGAGGTGCCCCAACTGTATACTCGACACACTTGGAAGAATAAATATTGATCTGCTTTCTGAGGATGTGCGCCATGTGAAATGTTAATGCTTTTAAACGACTTTGGACATACAAAGTAGCTATTATTACCACTATTATTATAAGGTATAAAATCTCAGAGGGTATCTCATCTTTACCCTTTATCCTCATGATTAGTGCACATGTGTTGAGTGCCCACTGTATTCACACCACCACTCAAGTGACTGGGTATGGTGATGACATTCTAAGACAAAGACATTCATTTTGTGACTCCTTAGCAAGGAAGGGAAGGGTTATTCTCCACAGTGATGTGAATACATATTGTTTTGTGAACTACTGATAATGAATGTTTACTCCCTCATGGGTCCTCTCTTGTTAATGGGTTGGAGATTTTCTACTTGTCTTCCCTAGGTGATTCATTCTTTTGTATAAAGAGGAGGAAAAAAATCCATTTAAAATCATAGTTGTCTAAAAAATTTGAGGCCTTTAGAGAGATGGGGCTAATAGCTGAACTTTGGTTTGGCAGAGTAATTTCTGAGAAAGTTGGATACTAAAAGTGAGTTTTCCCCAAGTCATGGTATAGGAGATTGTCCTGTGTAAGAAAAGACTGAAATTTGTGGTTTTGGGTGGTACTGGTGAAGTTTGAGAGAAATAGGTGTTTGTAATATGGCGGGAGGTAAGATCTCAGTATGGCATAACGGCCAATGGGAATGGTCAAGTGACATAGGAAGAGCATGGCTATCTAAGATCATTTTAAAATTGCTTGCTTGCTAGTACTTTGATCACAAATCCCTCATCCCCATGATTTTTTCACCTTTGGCAAACTGTAGTACAAATCTATTAGATACAATCTATTGTTGATGACATTAAGAACAAAGAGATTGAAATCCTATCCAGTGAAGCCAGATGAGTGAGGTGTGGAAAAGTGTTTGTCATGAGCAATTTGGGATTGGGTAGAAGGCAATTCTGCTTTTCTCAAGGATTCTAGATACTTGAAGAGACTCCTGGGCTTATGTCTGAGTTATACTTGTTTACTTATTAAATGTATTTATTCAAGAAATGATTATTCAACATCTACTATATGTGAGGGATGCTGGGAATACAAATATATGTGGGAATACAAACGTGACTAGTACTGAAAAGATCTCGGTTCTTAATACAGCTTATCATCATAAGTAATGGGATGCACCTATATCTACCTTGTAGCAATTTGGAAATTTATAATGATTTTATGTGATCTGCCCACATCTACCATTTCTACTGTCTCCCCTACTTCTTCCTTGCTTCCTTTGTTTTAAGTGAATTATTTTCTTCATTGGTTCCTAGTTTTTAAAATTTTGCTCAAGTCACTGTCATATGTAATGCCTGCCTTCTTCTCACTTAGTTAAATCCTGCCAGCTTCTCTTTAACATCTGCCTTAGACATCCTCAGCCCAAAGATACCTCAAGACTTTTCTAATTTAATTGGTCTGGAGGGCACTGTGGACGTCAAAATTTGTGACAGCTGCCAGGATGACTCTAATGTATAGTCAGGGTTGAGAACAAGGGTCCAAAAGTGGACATATAGAGAAAATTCAAGATGGGAATGCAGGAAGGTCCTGAACTCACCTCTTCCTGTGGACACAACAAATCTACAGCCTTGTATGGAATAATTCCTTCTGAAGAGGATGTAGAAGCTGGACAAACACAGCATGCACAACAAGGGACAGCACTGAGATGGGTAGGAGAGGCAGAGACATGGTCTCAAGAAAAAAAAGAAAAGAAAAGCTACACCCTGAAAACAGATTTCCGTGGGTGAGAGGGGTCTCAAAGATTTCCTGAGGAGCAAGAGATTTGAACTCCACATCAGGCACCCTAATGTTAGATCCTACGCAAGAGAGATGAGCCCCAAAACATCTGGCTTTGAAAACCAACAGGGAATACATTCAGGAAAACTACAGAACTGTAAGTAAAGGAAAGCTGCTTTTAAAGCATTTGTGAAGACTCACCCTGGAAACCAGTACAAAACACCAGATTGAAAAGTGCATAGACCATAGATGAAGGAGACCCACTTGCTAATCTTGAAGCACCTACTGAAGAGACCTGGGCCTCTCCGCAGGGACTGAGATGTTGGAGGGAGCCATTTTTGCTATCTTGTTCTGCTGTGCTGATCCTGGCACTAGTGGGTGTCATTTTGGAATCCTCTTTTTAAACCATGAATGGCAGGTGCCATGCCCCTCTGAGAGCCCTGAACAAATTACACTTTAACTGGCCTCACAGCTAATAGGATGATAATGCTGCCTACCACCGTGCCCCAAGCAGTTGTGGCCAGGCTTTGAAGATAGCCAAGCCAGGGGCCAATACTGCCCACCAATGTCCCTATGATAATCATAGACTTTCCACAACAGGAAGGCACATGCCACACCTGGCTCTAATGGCACAGGGATGGTGCTTCTGGGCTCCACAGGACACCCCCTACATAAGATCACTCCTTTAAGACCAGGAGAGCTAGCTAATCTATGTAACACATAGAAACAAACATAGATTTAGGCAAAATGAGAGAATAGAAGAATATGTCCCAAATGAAAAAACAAGACAAAACCTCAGAAAAAGAGCTAAACAAAATGAAGATAAGGAATCTACCCAATGAAGAGTTCAAAATATTGGTCCTTAAAATGCTTCCTGAACTTGAGAGAGAATGGATAAGCACAGTGAGACCTTTAACAAAAAAATAGAAAATGTAAGGAAGTACTAAGCAGAGCTGTGGAATATAATAACAAAGAAATGAAAAACACACTAGAGGTAATAAACACCAAACTAGATAATTCAGAAGAATGGGTCAGTGACCTGGGAGGAGCTATGGTGGAAATCATCTAAACTGAACAGAAAATAGAAAAAAAGAATTTTTATAAAAATGAGAATGGTTTAAGGGACTTGTGGGACAACATTAAGCATACTACTGGTTGCATTATAATGGTCCCAGAGAGAGAAGAGAAAGATACAGGGCAGAACAATTATTGAGGAAATAGCCAAAAATTTCTCTAACTAGAGGAAGGAAACACACATCCGGGTCCAGAAAGAACAGAAAGTCCCAAATAAGACAAACCCAAAGAGATCCATAAAAAGACATGTCATAATTAAAATGTCAAAATTTAGAGATAAAGAGAGAATCTTAAAAGTGGCAAGAGAAAAACAATTAGTTACATTTGAGGGAACCCCCATAAGACTGCCAGCTGATTTTGCAGTGGAACTTTGCAGACCACAAGAGAGTGGCATGTATATTCGGACTGCTGAAAGGAAAAAATTTCCAACCAAGAATACCGTATCTGGTAAATTTAAAATTGAGAATTGAAGAGTAGATCAAGTTTCCCAGACAAGCAAAGGCTAAAGGAGTTCTTCACCACTAAACTAGCTCTTTAAGAAATATTAAAGGCGTTCTTTAAGTGAAAAGAAAGAGCACTGATTAGTAACAAGAACAGTCATGAAGAAAAAAAAATCACACTGGTAAAGACAAACTGAGTAAATGTAATGGATCAACCCTGTTATAGCTAGTATAACAGTTAAAAGACAAAAATGGTTTAAATCAACTATATCTACAATAATTAGTTAAGGGATACACAAAGTAAAAAGATTTAACATATAACATCAAAAACAAAATGTGAGAAGAGGCAATAAAAATGTAGTGCTTTTAGAATGCATTCAAACTTAAGTGAACACTAAGTTAAATTAGGTTGTTATATACATAGTTTGTTATATATAAATGTCATGGTAACCAAACACACCCAAACCCACCTATAATAGATACATAAAGAATAAAGATAAAGGAATCCAAGCATAACACTAAAGAAAGTTATCAAATCACAAGGAAAAAGAATGAGAGAAGGGCAAAGAAACAGAAATGAACTAGACGGACAACCAGAAAACAATTGAGAAAAATGGCAATAAATTCATACTTATCAGTACTTACTTTAAATGTAAGTAGACTAAATGCTCCAGTTACAGACCTAGAGTGGCTGAATGGATAAAAAACAAAAAACAAGACCCAACTCTATGGAGCCTACAAGAAACTCACTTTTGATCGAAAGACACACACGAACCGAAAGTGAAGGGATGAGAAAATATTCCATGCAAATGGAAATGAAAAGAAAGCTGGGATAACAATACTTATATCAGATAAAATAGACTTTAAAATAAAGACTGTAAGAAAAGACAAAAAAGGGCATTACATAATGAATACCCTTAAAGGGATCAACCCAACATTAATAAATATTAATGTACCCAACGTAGGAGCACCTAAATATATAAAGCAAATATCAGTAGACACAAAGAGAGAACTTGACAATAACAAAATACTGGTAAGGGACTTTAATACCCCACTTATGTGAATGGGTGGATCAGACAGAAAAGTAATAAGGCAATATTGGTCTTAAATGACACATTAGATCAGATGGTCTTAATAGATATATAGAGAATGTTTGTTTCAACCAAAACCATTGAAATGAACATTCTTTTCAAGTGCATATGAAACATTCTTCAGGATAGATCATACGTTAGACCAAACAATCAGTGGATCAACAAAGAAATCAGAGGAAATTAAAAAAAAATACCTTGAGACAAATGAAAGTGATAACACAATGTTCCAAAATCCACGGGATGTAGCAAAAGCAGTTCTTAGAGGAAAATTTATAGCAATAAAGGCCCACGTCAAGAAACAAGAAAAATCTCAGTCTAAGCTTACACCTAAAGGAACTAGAAAAGGAAGAAGAAATACCAAAGCGTTAATAGAAGGAAGAAAATAATAAAGATCAGAGCAGAAATAAATGAAATAGAAACTAAAATTGGGGAGGGTTTGTGCTTTGGTGAGTGCTGTGAAAGATGTAAGCCTGATGATTCACAGACCTGTACCCCTTGGGCAAAGAATAAAAATAAAATAAAAAAAAAAACAAAAAACCCCAAAAAACAATAGAAAAGATCAATGAAACTAGGTCTGATTCTTTGAAAAGATAAAAAAATCGGAAAACCTTGAGCCAGACTCATGAAGAAATAAAGAGGACCCAAATAAATAAAATTGGAAATGAAAAAGAAAAAGCTACAACTGAACAGATACAATAGAAATACAAAGAATGTGGTGAGACTACTACAATCATATGACAAACTGGACAATCTCAAATTGCATCAGTAATAATAATAGTAAAAAAAAAAAACCTCCCAACAAAGAAAAGTTCAGAACCAGAAGTCCTTACAGGTGAATTCTACCAAATATTTCAAGAAGGGGAGTTGATACCTATCCTTCTCGAACTATTCCAAAGAATTGAAGAGGAAAGAACACTTCCAAACTTATTCTATAAGGTCAACATTACCCTGGTACCAAAACCAGACAAGAAAACTATAGACTTATATTCCTGGTGAGCAAAGATGCAAAAATCCCCAATAAAATATTAGCATACCAAATTGAACAATTTATTAAAAAGATAATACACCGTGATCAGGTGGGATTTATTTCAGGGGTGCAAGGATGGTTGAATATCTGCAAGTCAACCAACCTGATACACCACATTAACAAAACAAAAGGTAAAAATCATATGAACATCTCAATAGATGTAAAAAAAGCATTTTACAAAATTCAACATACATTTATGATAAAAGTTATCAGCAAAGTGGTTATAGGAAGAATGTATCTCACATAATAAAGGCCATATAAGACAAATCCACAGCTAAAATTACACACAATGGTGAAAAGCTCAAAGCTTTTTCTAAATTTAGGAACACGACAAAGAGGCTCACTCTCACCACTTTAATTCAGCATAGTATTGGAAGTCCTAACCACAGCAACTAGGCAAGAAAAACAAATGAAAGGAATCCAAATTGGAAAAGAAGAAGTAAAACTGTCATAATTTGCAAGTCATCAAAACCCTAATGACTCCACCAAAAAACTATTAGAACTAATAAGTTCAGTAACCTTATGGAATATAAAATCAATACACAGAAACCTATTGTGTTTCTATCACTAATAACAAACTATCAGAAATTAAGAAAACACTTAAATTTATAATTGCATCAAAAAGAATTAAATACCTAAGAATATATTTAACCAAGGAGGTAAAAAAACTGTACTAAAATTATTACTGAAAATTATAAGACATTGATGAAAGAAATTAAGGCTGACACAAATAAATGGAAAGACATTTCATGCTGATGGATTGGAAGAGTTAATATTGTAAAATGTCCATACTAACCAAAGTGGTCTACACGTTCAGTGCAATCCTTATCAACATATCAATCTCTGTTTCACAGAACTAGAACCAGTAATCCTAAAAGTTGTATGGAATCACAAGAGACCCCAAATGGCCAAAGTAATCTTGAGAAAGCACAAAGCTGGAGGTATTATTCTCCTTCATTTCATACCGTACTACAAAGCAATTATAATCAGAACAGTATGCTATGCACATGAAAACGGACACATTGATCAATGGAACAGAGGAGAGCCCAGAACTAAACCCACACTTATCTAATCAATTAATTTACAACAAAGGAGGCAAAGATAGACAATGGGGAAAAGATAGTTTCCTCAGGACATGATAATGGGAAAACTGGACAGCTACATGCAAATGAGTGAAACTGAACCACTTTTTTATCGTATGTACAAAAATAAACTAAAAATCGATTAAATATTCAAATATAAGTCCTGAAACCTGGAGTTTTCTTAGAAGAAAAGATAGGCGGTAAGGTCTTTGACATCAGTCTGGGGTGATATTTTTTGGATCTGTCTCCCAACGTGAGAACAAGAAAAGCAAAACTAAAGCAGTGGGTCTATGTCAAACTAAGAAGCTTTTGAACAGTAGAGAAAGCCATTAACTAAATGAAAAGGTAACCTACTGAATGGAAGAGGACATTTGCAAATGATATTGCCAACGAAGGATTAACATCAAAAATATATAAAGAACTCCTATAACTCAATATCGAAAGAACAAACAATCCGATTTAAAAAGGGACAGAGGACCTGAATAGACATTTTCCCAAAGAAGACTTACAGATGGCCAACAGGCCCATGAAAAGACGCTCAACATCACTAACCATCAGGAAAATGCAAATCAGAACTGCAATGGGATACCCCCTCACATCTCTCAGAATGGCTATTATCAAAAAGACACAAAAGAACAAATATTGGCAAGGATGTGGAGGAAAGGGACCCCTTAAGTACTGCTACTAAGAGTATATATTCACCAATGCACACACCCTCCCCAATGAATAAAAAATAAAGAAAAATAAATAAATAAACACACACACACACACACACATACACACAAACACACACACACACACAACACACACACACACACACACAGAATATATATTAGTCCAGTCACAAAGGAAAACAGTATGGAAGTTCCTCAAAAAATAAAAAGTAGAACTTCTATACAATCCAGCACTTCTTCTGTATGTATTTATCCAAAGAAAATGAAAACACTAATTTGAAAAGATAGATGCATCCCTATGTTCATTACAGAATTATTGACAATAGCTGAGATGTGGAAGAAACCTAAATATCCATGAGTAGATGAATGGATAAATAAGATGTGGTGTGTATACCCACGTGGAGACATACACACACTGGAATATTACTTGGTCATAAAAAGATGAAATCTTGCCATTTGCAACAACATGGATGGACCCAGAGGACGTTATGTTATATGAAATAACGCAGACAGAGAAAGACAAACACAATATGATTTTACTTAAATGAGTAATTTGCAAAACAAAACAAAAAAACCCAAACGGAAACAGGCTCAGGGGTCCAGAGAACAAACTGATGCAAGAGAGGAGGGGTGATCCGGATGGACAAAATAGATGTAAGGGATTAAGAAGTACAGTCTTCCAGCGACAAGACAAGTTAAGATGCGGAAATGAGATGTACAGCATAGGGAATATAGTAAAAAAATACTGTAACAGTTTTGTATGCTGGCAGATGGTAACTAGACTTCCATGGTGACCCTTTTGTAGTATGTATAAATATAGAACCACTGTGTTGTGCACCTAAAACTGACACAGCATCGAATGTCACTTATCCTTAAATAAAAAATAAAAATTAAAAAATTAAAACCAATGCCTCCCACAAAAGTATACATGTAAACTCTTACTGGCACAGTTTGTTATGATTGTATTTAACTGCAATATTTGTCTCTTCTTTATATTTTCTATACCCTATCAGAGGAGAAGAGGCCCCCTTCCTTATAATGGCGAACCCATGTATCAGGGAATTGCATCCCTGTGTCTTCACCCTACACAAGACATATCTTTTTCTACCATTGGCCCCTTCCCCTGTACTTTGAGTATCACTCTACTGCCTCCTCCCTCCCCTTGGATGTATGCTTACATGTATCAAAACCCCAAATCCTTCTTGCATTAATTTTTCCATCCATTTCCTCAAAGAAGTCTTACCACCTACTACTTCATTATTCACGCATTCCTTAATCCTTCACAAGTGACTTCCATCCCCATTTAGATGAAATTCATCTTTCAAAGCTCATGTGATACTGGATGCTAAGTGCTTAATAAATCTTTGTTTAATGAATAAACAAATGATACATGACTTTTTCATCACCAAATCAATGATCTTTAGTCAGTTTTCCTCCTCATCCATACATGGTTAGTCAGGCCCATGCCTCTGTCCCTGTCGTCTTTAACAGGATTCTGGTTCTTCTCTTATTCTGATGTTTCTTGTAGGACACTTGACTGGCCACTTTTTTGGAAGCAGTGTTCTACTTGTTTGTGGGTTGTGGTGCAGGACAAACTTAGGGTTCAAGTCAAGTCCCTGATATTTCATAGTTGTTAAAACTTAATTAAGACAAAGTGCCCATTCTTCATCCATAGAAAGGAGGTGATAATAGTGTTGTTCTAAAGGTTGATGTGATGCTTAATGCCCTTGCAAAGACCTTTCATGTTAGTGAGTGTTTGCATTGCAGTGGCTGTAAGCTCCTTATGGGCAGTCTCCATGCCATTTCTCCTCCTCCTATTCTTTCTGTCCTCGAAACCAGCAGTGCTGAGCTTGGGGTCCTTGAAAACTATTAGTTGTGAATGAGTGAGCAAATGCATTGTTCCCCTTCTCTTAATGGATGATCTTTCCCAAAGGCTTGGCTTCAGTTTCCCTCACCCTTCCCCTTACTGACCTCATTTAATCCCTGAGGGCTTTTGGACCTCATTCAGTTTTTTCCAACCACCTTCTTGTGGATCACCACCAAATCTAAACTGAAATCAGAGTCAGCTCATTGTGACCCCAGATCCAGATTTCCTATCTTTAAGATAACTCCCAAAATAACATCCTCAAGACATCTCTTTGGTAGCTTAAATCCCTATGTTTAAAAAAGAACAAGTCTTCTTCCCTTATTATTTATTCATGTATGTTCATTATATATTTACAATGATACATTATTAATTATGTATTTATTTTAAATGTATTATTTATTTATTTATACATGTGCATTTAGAATAGCTTCCTATATGAAAATATATGCCTAACCTGTATATTTAATTTATATATACACATGTAGAATATATGTATTATATATATGTATTATATGTAGAATTCTACGTGCTTATTTGTTCATGGTCTCTAAGTTAATGCCCCCTGCAAAATACTATTCATCCTAATTTGTACCTCGTTATTAGCTACCTGCTTCATTGAAACCAAAAGCAATAATATTGTTAATTTTTAAAAGACCAGACTCCTTAGCCTGCTAGTAATTTGATCCTTATTTTAATAGAAAACTTTATTTTATGTAAACAATTATCTATTTATTATGCAAACATGTAGATACATATTTATTGTAAAAAAAAACCAACACAGAAGTATAAAATTAAAGGCAAAATCCCCACTCCACCACGGATGTTTGCTTCATTCTTACGATTCTTTAGAGATATGATTCCTATTATCATTTAAGGATAACTCTTTTATAGAAGTTTTACCTACATTAATGAACACATGCGTGTTTGATTTTTACTTTATGTAAGTGCACATTACTATATTTATTAATGCGAAGCTGGACTTTTCCCCTTGTTAATATGTCTTGGAGGAGTGCCCATTTAGATCTGCCCCTTCCTCGAGATCTACTGCATAGTTTTGTCTCATACAGAAGCACCATAACATATTTACACGGATTTTATTGATGAATCCTTAAAAGCTACCTTGCTATTTATTTCCCATCCCTCTCGGATGCATAATCTTTTAACTGAAAGAGAGAACATATTTCACACTTTCCTCTGTTGTCCACTTTGTGCATGCTATTCTTTGCCTTTCCTTCCAGTGAAACTTCTACTTACCCTCCAAAACCCAGTTCACATGTGAACTTAGACTTGGAGTCCTCTATGCTAACTCAGGCTTAAAGTGGTATTTTTAAGAGGTTCCCCAATTTTGAGGACTGGGGCTGAGGTTTTTATACTCCCACAAGACTAAGCATAGCATCCTATGTATGGTAGATTCTGAATGCTCATATTGCATAAACAAACACATGATTTTTAACTTTTTGTGATCTAACATGTATGTATAGATAGGCCATAAGCACCTTCAAGGTAAAAACATAGCTCAGCGTGCCTTGACTAATGCAGACGTTTGATGATTTGCATGCGAGTGCTCTATCAGCTGTACTATAGACGTGGACAAAGATGAAGTTCTTCCCATATCATGTTGTATCAACAGTACCCACCAGTCAGTATAGGAAGCTGTTATAGAGCAATAGGGGTGAACCTACCAGGATCTCCAAGAGGATTTTGAAGTGAGCTGGATAAACCTAAAGAAAAAGAAATTAGAAAGGATTATTCACATGGATATCCATTGTTTTTGTTGTTGTTTTCTTTGTTTTTGTGTTTCTAAAACACATAGGTCCCTTTTCTCTCAGAAAAGAGAAACCCACTTTTTGGTGGAGGACCTGCAGCATATAGCTTGATTGGAATGGCCTTGCCTACCCCTGCTGTATGCCCAGTAACATGGGAACCCACGCCCTCCGTTGGCTAGCCACCGCAGTGTGTTTTGGGATGGTTACGAGAGTCAGGTTGTCCAGTGAGGCTGTCCCCTGTGACTTGAGATAAGCATGCTGGGAGTAGGAGGTTTTCTCCTCTTTTATGAGGTGGAAAGATAATGTAGGCTTCTGACTGACAGAAGCCCGCTTTCCCGCCATGGATAAGAAATCTGAGAGTAAATCCTAAATCAGGGCCAAATAGCTGAGAAAAGAAGGTATAGGCAGGACACTTAATTCTTCGTTTGGCTCTCTTGATTTACTTACTCCTGAAGCTGGTCTACTCCTGGACATCCTAGATAAGTAAGTGCGTCTCCAAATTCCCTTTACCTAAGCTAGATGAATTTTATGTCTTATAATGGAGAGCGACTCAGAAAATGATATAGAAGGTTTAATTAATTTTAAATATTTCTTCTGATTCTATTTTCTTCCCATCTCTTTTTAGAGGATGTATGGTGATGAAATTCTCTAAATTTAATTGTTTAGTCTCTGCTTTCTAACTCCCAAAATGTTCACAGAATGGAAATGTTTAATTTTGTGAAGGTATGCCAGAAATGATCTACAAAAATGGCTTAAAATTGGAGGCTGGATCTTATGCTAAAATGACTGGTTGGAAATCAAGAAACTGAAATGTGGTTTCTGCTGACCTGGTCTTTTATCTGTTTTATTCAATTTTCAACAGTGAGAAGAGGGGACGGGAACTTACATATATTGACTACCTACTCCATTCCACTATTTCGTGAAATTTACCCCTTTCATGTAAACATTGTTATCCTGATTTGAAAAATTGTTTAAAAATCCAAATGATTTTCAGAGTTCTAGTCTTGACCGATGTCCCCTAGCTGGTTAAGTTTAATAGATTCAAGATTAGAATCCAGTTGGGTCTGACTTCTAAACCATCTGGAATGCCATAAAATTAGGATGGATATTGACTCTGTTCTCTGTTCTTAAAGCACATTTCCAACTTTTAGTCAACTGTCTTGACATTCATGGCTTAGTATTATTGTTTTGGGGAAATAGCGGTCATTTTGGGAGTGGGGAGTGAAATATATTGCTATAGGGAGAGTACAAGATTTGAATTTGGAGACGTGAATTCTAGTCCTGTGATTTTCCCACTACAGACCACTGTGACTATGTGGCTCAAGCTTTCTAAATCTTGTTTCCTCTTCCATCAAGTAAAAGATAAGGGCCAATCATCTCTTAGGTCTATGTCAGCACCTTTCTACTGGTAAATGCTTCCTTAGAACTCTGTACTTCTCCTGTTAGAGATCAGATCACCCAGTGATTTGCCAGATGCAGTAATATCTCGTTCAATTCAGTATTTCCCAACATTGATCCCAGGGTATGGCAAATAGTAGATGATCAATAAATACTTGTTGAATAAGTAGATGAGGGAATGAAGTCTATTCACTTTTGTATACAGAATATTACTTTTTATTTTGATTCCCCCCCTCGCCCAATTGACCAAAAGAGTGATATTTGTAATACTTCCAATTTTGCAGATGAGAGGTAAAAATAGGTTAGTGACAGATTTGAGTACTACAGTGTGCTATACATCAGCATAGATTTTAAAGAAGACTTTCTTTTAATTCAAAGCTCAGTATAAGCCGAGAGCTAACTCGAATTTTAAAAATAAAAGATGTATTTTAAAGTGTAAAATGGTCATTTTAGGTGGCCATTGTAATTCAGCTTTTAAGGCTTGGTAACTTAGCCATTCTGGTGAACCTTCTGTGTGAATGAAGCCTTCCTTAATCGGCTTTTCCTATATTATTTCATCCTGGGAAAGAAAAGCAGTAGCTAAGCCAGAAGCAAGCAGGATAACAGAAAAAGGAGTCTGTGGCCAAAGCAACAGAATTACTTTTTTTTTTCTTTAATTCTTTCACTTGTGTTTGTGAAGGAGAAGGAAGAAACATGATTTTTTTTGTCTTTGTTTAGACATTGAACAATACAAATCACAAGAACATATATTTTTGACATACTATTTTTTTTGGTGTTCTTTGGAATTTGGACCCTAATTAAAAAATATGTGTTTCCTAGCCCTTCTTACTGTGAAAATCCTTGGCAATATAAACAGATGCACTGGTTGGCTTTTAATTCTGACACCAGACTGTCTGAAATAATAGCTCTAAGAAAGTGTGAGTTCTTTCATTCCTCAGGCTTTAATTATAAGTACTTAATTTGTTTGTCTTTCTATTGCTGTCATACCAATCTGGTTTATTTTTTCATCTGGCTAAACATGGTACACCTCAGAAGCCCCTCATTTTGTAAAGTTTATTGTGCATGGGAAGATAGAAACAAGCTAAAAGTTTGAGTTATTTTCATCCTCCAGGGCACCTCACTGCAATTTAACAATTAAGATATTAAGTGGTGTTCTAAAAATTTCAGTAATAGAGGCCTGGAAGATGATAGAGTTAGGATTTTGATAAGCAATTTGGAAACACTGAATATTTCTCATAAAAGTTTGAGAAATGAGCCAAGTTAATAGCTTACTAACTCATCTTGACCTTTCACAGCCAAGACGTTCTTCATTTTTTGTGTCCACCATTTTTTACACTTCAAAACCAATTTGCTGTCATAACGTTTTTCGCCATGGGACTGACTGTCATGGTACTGACTGCTGTAATTAGATGAGGTACCACCACATGGTGCTTTAGTGGAAGAAGTCATCAGTTGCTGGGAGTGGGGATATTTTGGAAATATTGCTTGGTCTGATCTTCCTGAGTACTGTCGTATTCCACTTTTAAAACATAACTGCAGAGAGAGGTGTTTTTGTTTTCTAAGGGCAAAAATAAAATCCAAGGTAAATCACTGCTGGAACTCATGATAAATATAATGAAGAAAGGCTCATTCTCTTCATCCAATTGGTTTCTTTCCAAGTCTTTCTCCATATGTATATTTACATTTTGAGATACTTTCCCCCATTATTGCAGAGTCTAATATGAAAGATGTTTATATCCCCTTTGTAAATATGATGGAAAGAATGAATATGACCAAAATGTATTAGAGATTACAAAGCCCTTTATATTTATTATTTCAGTCACCATAATAATCCTCTAATTATTATTATTATCATCCTCATTTCAGAGATGAGGAATTTGAGATACAGTGTGGCTAACTAACAACCAAAGTTTCCAGAAGCTGTGGAATCTGGGATTTGAACCCAGAAGGGCCAGAATATTTAATCATGTCCCTGCTGCTGCTGGACATTAAGATACCAAATGCTTTACACACGTGACCCCATTTAATCCTTCCTAAAAACTGTCAACATGGGGAACACGTACCCATTTTACAGATGAAAAAACTGAAATTTTGCCAAAGTCATTTGCCCCAGCTCACTCAGTTCATAAGTAGTGGTGATGGGCTTAGAACTGAGGTTTTCCTGACTTCAATAACCCAGTGTTCAAAACCTTCATTCTAAACTACATGATAACATTTGTTTAGGCCTTTAGAAGCTTTCTTACCTAAATCTAGTAGATAGCACACACACACACACACACAATCCTTCAGTGTGCAATGACTGAATAAAGTAAGATGCCAGCAAGACTTGAAATAAGGGTAAGGGCCAATGATGTATGTTCCTGTTTCTGCCATTTTTTTTTAACAGTGATGAAAGTGAGTGTTGGGGGAATAGGTTTCTCCTTTATTGCTCCTGAAGAGAGGGTAACAACTCTTCAGGAATGGTAGGGAAAATACCTGGGGACACTCTCTTGCTCTTTTTGCAGAAATGTCCACGTTTTACTTTTTTTCCCATAAACAGAAAATTTGTTTATGTGGAATTAGATTTTTGAGGATATGAAATTTCAGTATCCCTTGGGCTCCATGACCATGCTTTGGGGCAATAACTTGGACAGCAGTGACAGCTTCTAAGTTGTTTCCTGTTTTTCTTGGTCTCATTGCAATCCTTGCCAGAGCTTCCCTCCTTAACTGCTGCTGCATTAGTAATGCAAAATGAAATTCATTGTGCCCATTATATCTGTTAAATGGTTTCCATTTTAACTTGAGAAAAATGTATTGACGTTCATGTGTTTGGCATAGAAAATGTGTATATCTATCGAAGATAGCAACTTGTCTGTTGGAATTACAGTGCATTATGTATAATGCTGCTTTTAGCTGTGCATGTACATTTCCTGGAATCTTATTGTGTCAGAGCTTGGAAAGTTTACACAAGCATTGGTAATCTAATTTTTGTCTGGTGGGTGGCTGTGGAAATATGGAGTATTTGAAAAAGCAAATGTCTTGGCCATCTGTGCCAGGGAGTGGATTGGTGGCAGGGGTGTCTAGTCAGGTGGGGTAAAAAGCATCCATCAAAAATAAAGGTTTTAAAAATATTGCCCCAGGCCTAACCTAAATATTAATTTGCCCAGGCGCTGAAAGATAGAACAGTTATCGTTACATGGTTTTTAGCACATTTGTGGTTATTATTTTTAGGAGTTCTAATTGTAAGGTCATGGAATCTGTTTTATCTTTCTCCTGCGTCTTAATGATAATCCTTCTCTAGACGACATTGCTTCCGATGTCTTTTGTCTTCTGCAGACATGAATCTTTGGCTCATGAGCATCTTGTTAAGGTCTGTTGAGGATTAGGGTCTGTGACACAGTTTTCTTGCTGAGTCTTTTTATTGGGGATTTTTCAGTTGGTTTGTCTTGGAGGTCTTTGAAATGTCTCCTATCAAGCAACGATTTTCATTTTTCTTTGTTCTCCTCAAAATTGGGGTTGTATTTTGCTCAACTGTTCCTGGGGTCTAGGTAATGAATTGTATTATTTAATAGGCAAGTGTGAAATTCTTTTGTGCGGCAGCTGTACTGAGCTCTGCCTCTCAGAGTCTCTAAATCCTACTCACTGCACTGCTGCTGAACTGTGATGCAGTTTTGTTTTTTAGCTTTAAGTGCATTTCAGTCATCCATCCAAAGCAGGGTTTCTTAACTTCAGTGCTATTGTGACTTGACGCTGGATAATTCTTTGTTGTGGGGGACTGCTCTGTGCACTGTGGGCTGTGTAGTAAGCAGCATCCCTGGCCTCTACCTACCAGAGGCCGGGAGCACCTTCCCCCCGTGTCTCCAGGTATTCCTAATGTCCCCTGGGGGTATGTGAAATCACCCCATTTGAGAATCACTGATCTAAAACAAGGTTGAAAGAAGGCTGGCGTGATGTAAAGGAATTTCCATAAAAAGCACTGAACTCAAGCAATGCAATGACAATGCTGAGAGAGCTTTGTATCTTGGAGGATATGTGGAGGAACTGTATCACACATCCCTGGAGAAAATACTGTAATAATTGTCTATAGTTTCTTAGACTGAGTAACAGAGGAGGTAAGGGTCACCTTTTAACTGCTTTGCTTCTGATCTGCTAATTATCTCCTCACCCCGTGATGCCTTTTATCTCTCCTCTATACAACTTGACTCACATAAGGAAGATTCTAATTCTTCTCAGATTTTCCACCTTAACTACTTTTCTACCCTAACCTCCCTGCTCTTCCCTTTCCCCCCCTGGTTTTCTTTGGCTCAAATGGGGACATGGTGCCCATTTATTTCTTTAATCCACTTCACCACCTAATAATACACCTCTTTGGAGGACGAACTTTAACAAGATGCTTTCTACTCTGTGATGCACTCCAGTAGAGAATTAACGTTTACCATGATAAGTACCCTCTCTTCTCCCTGAAAAGCTGGGATGCCGCTACCACTTCAGTGTAGACTTACACATTTAACTTTCGTTTAACTTTTTCTCCGTGCCTCCTTGAGTATTACATCTGTTAAATTTAATGGCGATCTTATGAGCCTGTCAAAAGGGCATCTATGTACTACTCAACTAGCAATTAAGATAACATGCAAACAAATGAAGTAATCAAACTCATCTGATAATAATATCGAGATTACTCTTTATTTTTTTAAATGCTGTGAAAGCTGGGGAGGTATGCTAAAAAATCTATTTGATCAATATATGGGATGTAAAAAGACAGGACTGACTGATGAATAAAATGAAACTGACACAAACAGGCTGGCAGCCAGCTGTAAGCCTCTTTAGGGCAAATGCAATTAACTTAGAATAATAGACTCAAAGTTGATGGTTAGAAATGCATTTTTATTAACAATCACAGCCTGAATCATTATGCCCTTATGAATAAGATGCTACTTATATTTTGTGCATGTGTGTGCATGCATATATAAATACATATACATATGTCTCTGTACGTATATATCCGTGCCTCTCACATTCCTATGTGCTCTGCTTACCATTTGGGTGGAAAAGTTGATTTTTAGAATAATGTACTTTAAAAAGGAAATTCATTCATAAATTGTCTCCAGGTCTATAAATTCTGAATATTCTCCCAAATTACATATATAAAAATCATGCTACTTATCTGGTGCTATTACACATAAAGCCAGTGAGCCCTGGTCCCAGAACTGCTGGTCCTTTGGGGATTTGGAATTGCAATCAGGGATTTACAGATTTCATTTTGAAGAGGAGAAGTCATTACTAGAAACCTAAGCTCATTTCCTCTCCTTTAATAGCTATTTTAAATCATTCATTTAGAAAATACATTAACTATTTAGGGTACTTGCAATGCGTTTCTCTTGGCATTAGGTCTGTATTTTTATAAGAATTTTTTTTCCTGAAATTATTTCAAAAGAAGACGAGAATTAGAAAAAAAGATGAAATGACATTTTGGTGATATAAAATTACTTTTGCATAACATTTTCCTCTCACTGCTTAAGAGGAAGCAACTTAAAACTTTAACAAAATATTACAATATTATTAGCAAACTCTTTAAATGCCATAAAGGAGAAGAAAGGTGGGTGACCCTTAGGAAATTACAAACTGGACCTTGACTATGATTAAGAAATACCATGTGATTGACAGCCTCTTTAAGTGGATTTGTTAATAAGTGAAATAGAAAACAGTTTTCACTCTGTACTGATACTCAATATTGATTTCAACCTTAACTAACAATTGGGTAATAAGAGGACAAATGATTACAGTAAAGAATAAGTAACTTTGATTTCTACAAAGAATTCTGAATATGGAGTCTTGCATAACCCTGCAAACTGCTTTATATATATATATATTTTTCAAATGCAAAATAAAGCTCCCTGAGTTATGTAATTGCTATTCTTCAAAAGGACATCATGAAGGTTGACAATTTAAAATGTACTCTTCCTGTCACCATCCAATTTTTTTAAATGTCTACTGCTGGTGTTAAAAACAATCTCCGCAGAAGAGGGCTGCCATTGCCAATTTAGGACACTGGCTTTGTTATTAGCGTAGGCATATTAGATCATCCTCTTGCTCTTCCTGCCTGCTTTGTTCTTTTGATATGGCAGGGAACTGAAATTGACAACAGCCTACATTTATATAACAATAACTTGCATTGTTAAATATATATGTGTAGATAGACAGAGAGTTCTTTTATTCCCCAAAGATATCAAAGTTCACTACACACCATGAAAAAACCCACAGAAATATGCAGATGCTTCTGGGGTGAACCATGGCAACTATTTAAAAGCATAAAGTATTGACAGCATTAGGATTCTAGAATAGTTCATAGTCATTTTTAATTTTTGAAATTTTTCCCCCTTTAGAAAATTTCTGTTTTCTTCTGAAGGAAGAAAAGGATAAAGGTCACACTTTGCTACCTGTGTGATAAACCAGAAGCAGTTTAGGAAAGTAAGCTGGGAACATAGATGTTTTAGTCTGCATACTTGAAAAACGGTGCTGTTGTAAACACAAGGTCAAGTAGCCTGCTTTGTATCTCAGCCACTGTGGGATCTATTGTATCCATTAAAACCACACACAGTAAACTTAGAGTGAAGAGTCTGAAGATTGGATAGGCACCCCTAAAAATAGTGTTGCCAGATTTAGCAAATAAAAATACAGGATGTTCAGTTAAATTTGAATTTCAGATAAACAATGCATAAGTTTTAGTAAAAGTATGTCCCATGTAATATGTGGAACATACTTAATATTAAAAAATTATGCATTATTTATATGAAATTTAAATTTAATGAGGCATTCTCTATTTGATCTGGCAATCTTAACTATAAAATCAAGGCTTTGTGTACTGTTTAGAAACTAGTTTATAATTGGAGAAAGAAAATTTCTAGAGAAAAAAACAACAGTAGCTTTTTATCTTTTTATTATTCTTAAAACAAACTTACCAACTGAAAATTTTATAAAATTCTTCTCCTCCTTACAGAATAGTAATTCATAATATTAGACTTAGACATGACTCTGCTAAAAAATTTGTGAGTAGAGGTCTTGGGCAGAATATTCTTGGACAATATAAGGCTCAAGTTATATCACAATAATTGGTGAATACCTGTCTCCTTGACTGCCTGTGAAAGATAAAGAATTTTTTAAAATTTATTTTCCTGAGAACCAGGTATGGTGCCAAACAGATAGTAGGCACTCAATGCATATTGCTTCAGTGCATTTATTCCTTGACCATTGAATTTATTTTCTCTCCTTTCTTCCAACCTTTTCTCCTTTTCCTCCTTTTTCACACAGAATGATAATTTTCTCTCTACATTATAATTTCTACTTTGAGATATTCTTCAGCATACACAGGGTGAAATGTCATACAATTTTAGTGGTAAGGTATAGGCAGTATTTCTCTGGTGGTATTTCTTACAAGTATTTCTTAGATTAAGTCTGGATGGTTAAGAGTCATTCTTCTGGAGGTGGGGAGAATTAGTGAAGTATTTTTTTTTAACTCCACCGGGAAAGGTATATTATAGAAACATGAAACTTGAGAAATTGATCTATACTCTTGAGCACTTCATATATATTCTTTATTATGTAATGTATATTATCTGCTATATGAACGAGTTAAGAATTTTCTTAAAGGACTTTAAATATATGGAATTTTGATCTTAGGTACTATGCCAGCGTTTGAAGCACGGACCCAAGTTGCAGCTCCATTGTATTAAAATTATGATATAAAAAATTATTTCTCTTTTGAAACTTGAAATTTTATGATGCTTTAATAGCAAACAGTAAATCTTTTCATCCTCCTCACTATTATTGATTTTGTTTTTATTGCATACATGCTATGGACATGTCCCAAGGAAATATAAAGTGAGAGAGGTGTGGACTGAGTGTCAAAAGAAGCAGAGTGAGATAGAGCCTTAAAGAAGACTAAAGATTAAAAACACATAGGATTTTTGTTACAAGAAAGCAGAAACCAGAAGTATTCATCAAGCACAAAAACAACATCAATTTTGTGTTTTTTTAAAATTACAAATATCCATTCGCGTGTGTGTGTGTGTTGAAAAGAAGCTTATTCTTTTTTTTAGAGTGGACATTACATTAATAAAGTGGAATTTTCAGTTAAGATGATCAAAATGAAAGTCCAAACAAGCCAATTTAATCTATCTTTTTATTACTTAAAAGATAAGGAGGAGGCTGATAGAAGAGATAGACTAGCGGTTATCAAGTATCTCCTAATTTGGGCCACTTTGCCAGGCAATGGGAGTACTAAACCATATCTCTGACTTCAGAACTCTTTGTTGTTATTTGTTTTCTTAATTTTTATTTCTTTTTAAAAGTAATTTCTACACCCAATGTGGGGCTCAAACTCACAACTCCAAGGTTGAGAGTCACATGCTGTACCAATTAGCCAGCCAGGTGCCCCATGACCTCAGGACTTTTTGACTCATGGTCTAATGGGAGAGACACACAAGAAAGCAAATGATTGCAATGCACTCTAACAAAGTGCTATAAAGATGTAGGATATTGTGAAGACATGGTCTCAAGTAGAATGTTATCAACCTTATAATGCAATTGCAAGAGTGTCTTCACTGGGGTGGTAATGTTGAGTTTGGTTCAGAAAGAATTTATCAACTGGCCAAAGTAAAAAAGAAATAATACACACACACACAACAAAAAACAAATCACATTTTATGTAGAGGATACAACAATTACCAGAATGTTGAGTCATGAAGCTGCATCAGAAGCAAAGTCATTTGACTGGAGGGTAAGGTTCAGGGTAGAAAGAATTCCAGGAAACAGGACTTGAGAAATATGGATAACTCAGAACTTGGGAGACTTTAAGCATCATAAGGAGAATTTAACATAGGAAAATACAATGGTCAAATTTAAGAAGAGAATCCTGGCAGCAGATTGGAAGGATTAAATTAGAAGAGCAATGTTTGGACTCTTACAATCAATAATCCAGGCAAGAGGTAATGAAAACTTAAATAAAGTGTCAATTTGTAATTAGAGATGGACAGGATATAACAAATTCAAAAGTTAATGAACCAAAGAATTCAACAGCTGAACATTCTGGAGAGTGGTGATAAACCTGGTTAATGTAAAACAGGATTGTATTGACTGGCTGCCATATGTGATGTGTTTGCTGATGGTGGCCTGTATGACTCGGATGAAAGGAAATCAAGGGAAGGAAAGTGAATTAACTTATTTGATGTTAAACCAACTTATAAGGAAATGGACTAGATAGCTTTACATATGTTGTTGCAGTGGACGACTTTATAGTCATCTTTTTTCCCTAAGGAGTTTTATCCCATTTGGCTGAGGAAGAAATTGGATCTCTGAAATATTAAATGTACTGTTATAAGTTCACAGAGCTAGGAAATCATCATGTGGAGATCTCGCTTCAAGCCCATCAAAGCACAGGGTTCCTGTTCTTCCCTTTAAAACACACAGCATCAGGTTGACTTGACTCATGTGTGTGTTTGAACCAAGTTATCAAAGATTTAATTTTACACCAGGCACACTTTGAGTGATCTATCCAGAATTAGGAGGTGGTTTCAAGAGCTTCGGGTCTTTGATATTTCCTAACCATCTTGAAAGGACAGAACTGGATTCATTAATTCATTCACTCAAGACTTATTGAATACATTCTTTCTTATTTTGTCATAATTTGTTGCTACTTCAGGCTTTAGTGTCTAAGGGAAGGAACTTATCATGCTGTCCAAGTAGAGCATTGGTTTAGATGCATCATAGGAGACAACTACCAGATGCTATCATTGTGGGACAGCCATGTCCCAGAAGAAAAGGGAGAAGAAATGAATTAAATTTCAATTTTCCCCTCTCATCTTTCTTTTTTGACTAATCATCCTTTTCTCTACCTCTTTCATGCTTGCCCCTGTAAGTCTAAGTAGATTTTTTCCTAAAATATATAATTGCAGGTGCCCCTGCTGCGAAAATGGAAAGAAATGTAATGTTTTTGGCCATAGGGAAAGCTGCCAAGCCCAGAGTACCAGCCTGATGAGAGTCATCCTCCGTTTATGTCCCCCTTTCCCTTATTTGGATGTTGATGAGACACTAGTGTGGCATGGAGCCTGTTTGCTCCTTGCTGTATTTATTTTGTTAAGATTAGAGTTGCTAAGATACGGTAGTTATTTAAATTGTAACCACCAATGCCAGTGGTTATAAAATAAAGAACTAAAATTTCTCTATTTGCTAACTCTAATGAAAAACATTCTTGAGGGGGCTGGGGAGTTTTTCAGCCAAAAAAAAAAAAAAAGAAAGAAAAAAAAGAAAAAGAACTGTACACCAAGTAGCCTATGTTACGGCACATAATTAAATCTACTAGTCCAGCTGAGGTTGAGCTATTTCAGTTGAAAATCAAGAGAGAACTGGCTTCAAGTTTTTTTTTTTATTATTAAATTATTGTTTTTAAACAAATAATGGTAAGGTTCTGCAAATTTTCTGTACCCTCTTCTATTTAGTGGTTTAAGCCAAGGGATTTTTTTTTCAATTTGTTGCTAGTTAATCTCTTCTGTTCAATAAATCTTTTGAGGGATTTGAAGTTTTAGCACTTTTTTGCAACTTCTTGAATTGGGTCTCTTAATTCTTCTCATCTTCTTTTTATGTCTGTTTAAAGCTTTTTTTTTTTTAAGATTTTATTTATTTGACAGAGAGAGAGAGAGAGAGAGAGAGAATGAGGGAGGGGATACAAGCAGGGGTAGTGAGAAAGGGAGAAAAGGATTTTCTGCTGAACAGGGAGCCCAATGTGGGGCTCAATCCCAGGACACCTGGATCATGACCTTAGCTGAAGGCAGACGCTTAACAACTGAGATACTCGGGCACCCCAATTCTTCTTATAGCTTCTTCTCCTCTATAGCGAAAGCCGCAAATCTCTCTGATTTATTAATTCTTCTTAGTCCGTAATTTCAAAATTATTTATAATTTTATTGAGGTCAATGACATTTTTTTAGATAATTGAAAAGAGGCCACAGCCTATTTCAGATTTTATTGTTATTGACAAGAAAACATTGTTTTTTTTAAATGAATCATTTTTTAAAAAACTCATAATGTTTTCTAACCAAATTTAATCAATTCTGGGACATTCCTTGAACTTGGTGGTAAATATTTTCAATGAATGCTTAAAAGCCATTAAAGTATTTGGGTGGAAAAATGGTCTCTGAGCAGCCAGTTTGGCAAAGGTTTGTTCTGTGAATGTGTGTAATTTTAAATTATGTTTTTATTTCGCAAAAATTTCCAGCTTCCTCACAACACTTCAAATACCAATATCCAGAGTTTCCACTGGCAATTCTTTGTTTGTCCTGGAAGCGTCTTGCAATTTGGGACCAAGAAAATAGTATGTTGCCTTTGGATTTATTGACATAAACATATGCATTTCTTCTTCAGCACACAGTTCTTTGCGGAGGAAACTAGGTTTAATGGGCAGATTGTCAAATAATAAGGCTTTATGAAAACTATATAGTACATTTGGCTGAAAAAGTGATCTTCAGTAAATTTTAATCTATTTAGAGGAAGATAAACTATAAAATAATGACATGTCCCAATGTGATTTGATCAAAAGTAATATTTTGTGAAATCACCCTTTAAATACCTTGCCCGAGGGATGTAGAGAATATGCTGTATGCTATTGAATTGTATTCATTAAGCCAAACTTGTAATACCCACTGGAGCCTTATTCCACAACAAGTTTGTGGTTAATTGTAATTCCATTAGAGAAATTGCAAAAAGGTGGTTTCTGCCCACATCTTTGGAGACAAAGTGACTCCTCAGGTTCTGTGGTTATTGCTGTCTCAGGATTTTGAGATGCCTGTGCTTTGTAGAGTTTCAGTTCTACCATCTGAGTTCTTGGAACTTAATGTCCTGAAGGTAAAGTGATTTGCCACAGTCTTCAGTCTTCATATCCAATATTGATAACTCATATTTGCCGTACTAAGGACACCACCAGAATTGGATTTTATCGGACTATGCATACTGAGGTCTAAGAATATAGATATACCAGGTCTCGGTCTACTTATATATAATAGTTGGTATATTACATTGATTTATTGGTCTAAAGTTTTCACTCGCTCAAATAGCATTTTATCTGCAAGCCCTTGCTCTGGCTCATGTTAGGTGGAGTATATATCCCTGCTTCTTTTTGGAGAATTTAGTGTTGTCTAATGACTTGGCCAAGGTAAAGATTATAATAAGAGCAGTATTCTTGCAAATAGGAATGCTTATCTTTTCCTCTGAGACTATCATGCCGAAATAGTTGTGGTCCAAGAAAGATGAGAGACACATGGGGCAGACCTGGACCCATTCTGTAGCTTTGACCTGAGCCCTACTGCCCCTAGCCTAGATTAGCCAAACTGCAGCTGACTCAAAGATATGCAAGCAAGAAATAAATGCTCTTTGTCATTTGCCATTGGAATTTGTGGTGATTTGTAATGCAATATTATTATGGCATCTACCCAAATGATACAGGGTGCCTGATTCTGGTTCTTCAACCAGTATCTTCAAAACAACAGCATTCTGCATAGGTGAGAAGGTGCTGATCTAAAGGAAGACATCTCCACTGTTCCTGATGAAGTCTTTTGGCTCTATGCTAGCTTTGAGATGCAGTTTAACTTTAGCTCATATAGACTTGAAAAGCTTAAATAAAGTTATGAGTCATGTGTAATCCATCAATCCCCAGACCTGGGCATTGTTGTTTAGTGAAATAGAACAAAATAAAAGATTTTTGCAAACTTGAAATAATTTATGAAGTAGAGATACACATTATCTGGGTGGAACTCTTACCCAATATATCACTTAGGCTTAACATATGTGTATCACATGCCGTGGTTTACCACTGGGGTATGGTGGGGTATACCAGTGTTCCATAAACCTTCCATGGATTGATACATGACCTTTTTTAATGGGTGATAGAAGGGGAAGGTGAGTCTCAACTGGTAATATAAGCTATTATAATAATACCTTTCAAATGGGTTATTAAGCTAAGTAGTTCACTACGATTGGTTGGAGAATAGTAAGTTACAAGAATGGTTCAAAATTTACAGTATCAAAAGTTAAGCAAATCCAAGCAAAGAACATAAATTAATAAAGTGGGCCAGGTAATAGCAATGTGACATCCATGATAAACTGGATAATATATACCCCATTTATAAGAGATAGCTATTTGCCTTTTTTTTTTTTTAAAGATTTTATTTATTTGACACAGAGAGAGAGATTACAAGTACGCAGAGAGGCAGGCAGAGAGAGAGGAGGAAGCAGGCTCCCCGCTAAGCAGGGAGCCCGATGCGGGCCTCGATCCCAGGATGCTGAGATCATGACCTGAGCCGAAAGCAGAGGCTCTAACCTACTGAGCCACCCAGGTGCCCAGCTATTTGGCTTTGACTGGTTTTGTCATACAGGTCCTGTATAGCCTTTTGTTTATTCAAAAAAAATTTTTTTGGAACTCCTGCTATCTGCCAGGAATTGTTACAGAGTCTGTTGATGCAAGAGTAAACAAACAGAAATCTTCATGGAATTAACATTCTAGTTCATTCTAGTTCAGACCACAAAAAACAAACAAAACAAAACAAAACAAAAAAACCCCCAAAACTAAGTAAGTAAAATGAAGAGTATTTCAGATTGTTTTAAGTGCTAAGGAGAAAAAAAACACAGAAGAAGAGCAAAATAACATAAACCATCCAACAAGACTATGCCATAACCCACTTAGAGAAGTCTGAAACTCTTGCAAAAAATAAACCTAAAGGAAAAAAATTCTGCTCCAGGATATAACAGTATTTAAATATATTAAAAATGCGCAATCATATCCAAAAACAAAACAAAATCCAGAACAATTTCTATTCTGGTCATTGGTAAAGTAGAATTATTTCATCAGAATAAAATAAGAGGTTAACAAATGCAGAGATAAACCTAACCTGTATAGTCTGATTCGAATAATAGGTATTTAGTAGGCATATTTATATTTTTAATAATCTTTTCAGAATATTAATTTTTTGGGTGATTTTACATAACAAAACCTAGTTTTGGTTATAAAAAGTGTATGCTAAATAATAATGATAAAACAGTGCCAAATGGATGATTTTAACAGCTGTAAATTCTTTATTTGAATTCTGTTTAATTTAATGGATAAACCAAAGTCATATTTTAAGACTACTTAAAAGAATCTGAAAAGAAGGTCAATCCCAAACATTCAAAAATTGCTTATTTTTATGCAATCTGTGAAGTCATTCTAAATTATTATTTTGTTTTATACAAGTTTTAAATTATTATAAACAGATGTATGAACTGAAATGACATGATCCATCTTAGATACAAAAGATGTAAAAGGACAAAGACTTTCTTAGACTTCCATTCCACCAAACATTGGGAAAAATTAATTTCTGATTAGAAGTCTTTGGAACAATAAATACTAGTGTATTTTCCCTAATGGTGAGGTGGCAGAGGTAGTGCACTGAAAAACCAAAAAGTGAAAAGCAATTTTCTGTGAAATCAGGCATCAAGAATCTTGAGATTCTAAAATGAAATTAGAAGTCCCATCATCACTCAACTGTTCCACCTCAATGGAGATGTCCAATCACCTCCCCATAGTAGTTAAATTGTGAGCAGTTTCTTATGTTTTTTTCTATACATGATTTATGCATATATAACATCCTCCATTTTTATTTAAAACACGAGAGGTTATTATATGCAATGGCCTCTTTTTTATTGTTAAGTGGTATTTAAAGGATTAGGTTTAGGACTGCAAGTGGCCATTATTTCCTGTGGAGACAACCTGTTTGTGGCAGAAGTCAAAGTCAATATGGCCAAAAAGGAAAAAAAAAAAAGCAATCCTAGACAAGCAGAGATGAAAGATGGAGGGAATAAGGGGACCGAGAGAGGAGAGGAAAGGAGGGGAATTGGAAAATAAATTTGAAGAAAATGCAACTTAACAATAGCATCAAAAACCATGAAGTACTGAGAAATAAATTTAAGGATATATGTGTAAGACCTTTACACTAAAGCCTACGAAATGGCTGATTTTTGACAAAGATACCAGGGTAATTCAGTGAGGGCGATGTTTAGTCTTTTCAACAATTGGTACTAGAATATCTGGATATTCATATGGACAGATGAAATAAATCCCAACTTTGACCTCACATTATACACAAAAAATTAACCTCAAATATGTCATATGTATAAATATAAGAACTATCATTTTCTAGAATGAATCATAGGTGAAAGACTGCAACTTGAACATTAGAGTAGGCAAAGATTTCTTAGGACACCAAAAGCACTAACTATAAAAAAATGAATAAACTGGGCTTATCAAAATTAAAACTCTGCTCTTTGAATCTTTAAAAATCTCCTCTTTGAAAGACCATTAAGGAAATAAAAAAGCAAGTCATATATAAAAAATATTTTTTAAAAAGAAAAACATTTACAGTATATTCACTTGACCAAGAGCTTTCTTTGAGAAAAGAAACACAAACATACATAAATAAACATTCACACACGTGTACACACACTCATAAACTCTGGAAGCATCCATAACTGTAGACCAATCCCTAGACTGCCCAGTCATAAGAGCCAGTAGAGTCTCATTTAAAAGTTAGTAATTCTGAATTTCTGTCATTTGCTGATGGAGATTACTGATTGGCACAATCTTTTAAAATATTCATATGCACCAACTCAACTCAACTACTGGAAATTTATAGAGAGTAAAAAGAAGGGCGCCTGGGTGGCTCAGTTGGTTAAGCCACTGCCTTCGGCTCAGGTCATGATCCTGGAGTCCTGGGATCGAGTCCCATATCAGGCTTCCCCTGCTCTGCAGGAAGCCTGCTTCTCCCTCTCCCTCTCCCTCTCCCCCTCTTGTGATCTCTCATTCTCTCTCTCTCTCTGTCAAATAAGTAAATAAAATCTTTACAAAAAAAAAAAAGTAAAAAGAAACTTTGCAATCAAAGCTTTATGTATGAGTGTGCATCAAAGCACTTTTTAAATAATGAAAACTTAAATTATATAAATAGCCATTAATAGAAAAACAGAACCTTACAATACAGTGTTGTTTATCCAATAAAATATAAAATTAGAAGAAATTGCACAGAAATGCTAACAGTGGCTAGCTATAGTTGTATTTTTCTTTTCTTAAAAAAAGTTTTAGACATATCCTAACAGTGAACTTATTATTTTTATAATTAAAATTTAAATGTAAAATTGAGAAACAAAGTATAAAAAAAAAGTTGAAGAGATAAAAGAGAAATTTCTGAAGTTAGTGCTAACAAACTAGATCAAGGTCATGTAGGTATCAGGTCAAGCCACACTTAAAATTATCCAGGGGCTCCCAGTAGCTCTCAGTTTATATTCCAACTTCTTTAGGATGGCAGACAGGGCCTTTTATCAAGTGGCTCTTTGATCTACAGCCCCAATTTTAGTCATTTGCCAGGTTGCACTCTATTCATAGTCAAGGCTAGAAACCTTAAAGAAAGAATAAGGGCTAGAATTTTGTATTATCTTTCAAGAAAACTGACCTTTATCATTTGAAAGTAATGAGTCAAGTCTTGTACTCAGGTCCAGGTTATGTTAGAAGTAGTACAGAAACTCTTGAATGGCAGGGACCTGTCTGCTTTATTCACATCTATCTCAGAAGTTAGAGCTGAGTAGGGCTTCCTAGATGATCCCTCTGCTGTATATTTTTTTTATTTTTTCCTCCAGATTTACTTTATATACTTTTCTAACCATCCTGAACCCTGCAAGTCCCATGTGTATGGAATGTATCCGTGAACTTCCCTATCAGTTTCCAGTGGCTGCCCTTAAAAAATACCACAAACTAGGTGGCATAAAATAAAAGAAATGGATTATCTCACAGTTCTGGTGGTTGAAAGTCCAAAATAATGATGTTGGCAGAGCACTGCTTCCTCTGAAACCTGTAAGGGAATCCTTCCTTGCCTCTTCCTAGCTTCTTGTATTTTGTAGCTTTCCATATTCCTTGGATTACAGCTCCATAGTTCCAATCTCAGTCTTTGTCATCACATGGCATTCTCCTTGTTTGTCTCTGTATCTTCACATGGCAATCTTCTTACAAAGACACCACTCATATTGGAATGAGGGACCCATGTTACTCCAGCATGACTTTATCTTAACTAATTACACCTGCCTGTTTCTAGTCCAAATAGCATCACATTCTGAAGTACTGGGGAGTAAGACCTCAACATCTCTTTGGGTGGACACAGGTTCTTAAGGTCATAAAATTTACAGAACTTATAGACTGCAGCTCTCTTGAAAAATTGCCTTCAGCACCAAACGAAACCTGCAGGAGGATCTTACTCAAAAAGTAAGAGTATAAGCACTTGAGTTGTATTTAAAGTTTAATTTCATTAATTTTGGATAAAAGTACAAAAGTCAAATGTCCATGAGCAGAAAATATTATATTTCAGTTAGTCTTTTCCATTGTTTGAAATTTACTCAAAGACTTTGGTTGGTCAAAGCTTTAAATGATTCACCTGAGTCAATCCTAGATTCTTAAAATCAAAAACATGACTCTTGCTTTCAAATGAAGGGAGTCAGTAGAGTGTAGCTTTTACCTGACCACTCTGCTGGCTTCTTCCTTCTTCATCATATTCTAACATCTCTGCTTCAAAAAAGTGCATGTGAATACATACATGCTAAATCTGGAACCTCAGCCATTTCACTTGGTCTATCATCTGTGGCCTTTTAGTATCTCAGATGCAACTTCCCTTGACTATCTCTCTGCCTCCTGCCCATTAATGTAGTTTGAATTTTCTTCTCTTGGTAGTGATGCTACTATTATCCATAATGTTTTATGATTATTACACTCAAGCAACCAGCATATACAGAGATTGGATAAGATAGTGATTAAAAACATGACCACTGGAGTCAGACAAAATAAGTTTGAGCCATGCGACCCTGAAAAATTCCTAACTTCTCAAAGGCCTGTTTTTCTTCATCTGGATGACAGAGAAATAATACCACTGACTCTGTTGCTATGAGGATTAATGAGAGATTGCATGTAAATAAACTCTTCAGTACAGTCTTTAGAGTGTAGAGGAGTTCAATGAATGAAAGCTGTTTACATAAGATCCTACTGAATGAAATTTCTTCACCACTTTTAACAATTTCTACTTTCAACAGAACCATCAAATAAAGATGAAAGGATCACATAAAGAAAGAGTGGGAATGGATAAATAGTTGTATCAGGAATTTTAGAGTGAAAATAGGTACTAGGACTTAGAATAAAATGTAACACTGAGGCAAAATGGAAAATGGTGCATTGTTAAGATTCATCATCTGATAAAATAAGCTGTGATGAGGAAAAAAATCTAAGTGGAATTTAAGCAGCTACTTATGTTTAGGTTGTTGAAAACCATAATGGACAGTGACTTCAATAAAAGCTTTTTAAGAGATGTAGAAACATTCTTAGGTAGTCTCCCCGTAAAATGAAATAAGAGCATTTTTAGGAAATGCAGAGGAGTTTATCATGATGACTTAGGGGAATCTGGAAAGTCATTTCATGTAGGCTTTATTTAGTGTTAAAATAATTTAAAAGTTATTTCTACATAAGATTATATGTGTCACATGAAATGTACTATTAGGTACAAAAGAAGTGGTAATTCCCTCTGTAGTTTATGCTGTGTCACATAACTGGAACTTATTTTTTAAAGATTTTATTTATTTATTTGTCAGAGAGAGAGAGAGAGAGGAAGAGCACAAGCAGGGGGAGCAGCCGACAGAGGGAGAAGCAGTCTCCCTGGTGAACAATGTGGGACTGGGTCCCAGGACCCTGAGATCATGACCTGAGCTGAAGGCAGATGCCTAACCAACTGAGCCATCCAGGTGCCCCGCATAATGGACTTTAGATTGGTTCATGCATTATGTTTATCTTGCTTGGGGTTATTTGAGATTCTCAGATTTATAGCTTTATATTTTTTATCAAATTGGAAGATCTTTAGTTATTATTTTTTTCAAGCATTTTTTTCTTTCATCTCTCTCCTCTCCTTTATAACTCCAATTGCACTTATGTTAGACTGCTTGATATTGTCCTATTGGTCATTTTTTAATATTTTTTCTCTGTGCTTTGCTTTGGATAGTTTCTATTGCTATATTTTCAAGTTCATTACTTTTTTAATCTCAAGTGTCTAATCTACTGTTAATTACATCAATGAAATTTTTACTTTTGGTACTGTATTTTTCACCTCAAGATATTTCATTTGGTTTATTTCTCTGCAATTCATTTCTCTCCTAATTACATTTATGTTTTCCTTTAAATCTTTGAGCATGTGAAGCAGCTTTATTATAATTGTTTTAACTTCCTTGACTTTAAAATCCATTATATTTGTCATTTATGGTTGCTTTTAATTGATTGATTTTTCCTTGTGGTTATGGATCACCTGCTTCCATCACCTGCTGCCTAGTAATTTTTATTTTATGCTGGACATTGTAAATTTTACATTATCAAGGCCTGGATATTCTTATACTCCTCTAAGTGTGTTAGACTTGTTCTAGTGGCAATTAAATTAATTGTGATCAGCATAATTCTTCTAAGTTTTATTTTTAAGTTATTTTAGGGTGGGCCTATAGTAATATTTACTCTAGGATTAATTTAGCCCTTCTGAAATGTGACTCTCCTGGAGTCTCTCCTGATTGTTCATGTGTTCACAGAGGTTTTTCTACTTTGGCTCGTGTAAATTCAAATAATTCTCAGCCTGGAAGTAATCTGGAAGATGTTTGGCTTTCACATCTCTAGTAAATGTTGTCTCTCAGAAAATTTGTCATGCCTAGTCTCATGGGGCTTCCATCCTAACACATATAGATGGTATGCCTCCATGGATTCCTGTGTAAATTTCTCAAATATTTCTCTGCATGGGTCCTGTCTTTTGGGCTCTCTGACCTGAAAATTCTATCCTTTTTGGTCTCTTCAGTCTTTAGTCTCTAGTTCCTCAATTCACTGACATTACCTGACTCCCTTTGGGTTCCCCTTTCTATAGCTACAGTCCAGAAATTACCCTCAAGCAGAAAGTCGGGATAATGGTTGGATGTACTTTGTTTCCTTTCTCCCAGGGATCAACATTATGAAATTCCTGTCATTCAATATCTAAAATAATTACTTCCTATATTTCTTCCAGTTTTCTAGTTGCTAGTATTAGGTGGAAGGATGATTCAGATCCTCCTATGCCCTCAAGTCTAGAAGCAGTGAGTTCACTATGAATTATCATTACTTTTAAAGTTCTGTAATTATCTTGTAGCTAGCACAATCATTTTGCATTTTATCTCTTTCCATAAAGCATTAATTTGAAAGTGATTAAAAATATAAATATTTAAAACATAGCATAGATTTTTCCAAAATATCTTGGTATTTCTTCATAGTTAAAAAAAATATCAATTGCCTTAGGGGGGGAAATGGCAATGATTTAAGGCATTCCTGATCTCCCTTAACCTCTAAAAGGCCTTGGTTTTGTCAGAGGGATACTAGTTGTCTCCTTAGTTGAGTTTATTTTGTAATTTTTCATACTGCAGTATTTTATCATCTTCACATTCTTAGAAATGTGATTTTTGTTTAATGTTCTAAGATTGGATTGATTTTTCAGGGACTTACTCACAGCAATAGGCTCATCAGATGAATGTCTAAGAATTCAAGTTCAGTTTGTTAATTTACACACCAACCAGAAGCATCAAAGTGCCTTAGCCTACATGAGCAGTGAATTCTCTCCCTGTAGGAAACACAACCTAAAGATTCATTTACAAGCATGGAATTTGTGCAAGGTGAATTAGGTCAATCAAATAGTTGCTGACATTAGGCCATACATTGTTTCACTCATCTATACAACAAATATTTCCTGAACACCTACAATATGACATTTATTTTGCTACATGCAGTGAACAGGTCAAATGCAGTATCATGCTATCAGAATACCCCAAACATTAGACAAGAGGTAAAAGCAGTGTATAAATCTTATGATAGGTAATGTATAAGGATCTATGGAAACTCTTGGGGGCTGTGTATCAAGGGAGAAACTAAAGGGAGAAACTAAGCTAGGACAGGTAAAGCGCTCTGGGAATGTCATATTTAAGATGAGATATAAAGGATTAATAAGAATTATGTGGATAAAGCAGGGAGAAAAACTGACCTAGTGAAGTGTTCTCAATGTGTGATATTTTTCTCACTGATGGTAGGCAAGACCAGTCTAGGTATAGGTTTTGGTGTAGATGTGAAGGAGGAAAGAGCTAACCAAGAAATCAGTCATCTCTTTTGACTGTGAAACTTCGATGAACTCCACTCCACCTTCCCTCAGCCCTGCTTCATGCCATCTCACCTCAACACCCTGCATACACACATAAATACTTAGTTCATAAATGAAATTTTACAATCAGTTTGTGACTTTTGGGGTGAGGTTGAACCATCAGGAGTGGGGATAGTTAGAAAGAGTAGTTCTGGTATCCCTGTATGTTAAAGGGCTCCTAACTATATCCATTTGTTCAGAGGGCCCGGGAAGAATCAGGTGGAATTGGAGCCTTGAAGTGTGATTCAGCAGAAGGCAGTAGTTAAGAGAATAGCTCTGGAGTTGAAATGATCATGTGTTACATGGCCTTAGGTAAATCTTGGGTCCAGCATATTTGGGTATATAGTAGGGATAATAACAGTACCTATCTGTTGTAATTATTGTAAGATTTAAATGAGGTGATTAAATGAGATTGAAATGAGTTATACTTAAACATAGTGCCTTATTTCTTATTTGGTTTTTTAAAAAATATTCATTTATTTATTTATTTGAGAGAGAGAGCATGAGCAGGGGGAGGGGCAGAAGGAGAAGAGAGAGAGGAGAGAATCTCAAGCTGACTCCCCACTGAGCAGGGAGCTGGTGCGGATGCAGGCCTTGATCCCATGACTCTAGGATCATGACCTGAGTCAAAATCAAGAGCCAGTCACTTAATCTACTGAGCCACCCATAGTGCTTTATTTCAAATGAGTAGCTAATAAATGATAGCATTATTATTTTATCCTGCATCAGAGACAATATCCCAAGAGACCTGATAGAAAATACATTAAACTTCGTTTAAAATTCGTTAACCAGTGCACAAATAACAAAAGCTTTTCCCCTCCTCTGAACAACCTTACCATAAACACATCTAGAGAGCTGTGTAAAGATACCTGGCACCTTATGTGGAGACACCGGAAAAACATGATCAAGGTGCTTCTCTGATACGGATAACATTAAGTGGATAAGGGACATTTCCATAGTATCCTTTAGACCTTTCAAGATGAGTAGGCATTTTTAAAAGAAAAAGAGAATGTGAGATCTGTTTGCCTTTTGACCCAAAATTTATTGAACAGAAAAGGCTCTTATATTTATTTGGTTTTTGTATCTTAGACTTCAATTAAGTAGCCTAAACAGAATGTCCCTCTATTACAAAGTATATATACACACTCTGTTCTTTTCACTGAAGAACTTATTTTTAGACGTGCATTTTATAAGTTGATTACATCCTTTGTCACATTTAATTATTTATACATAATGTCAAATTTTTAATTTATAAAGTTGAATGACATTTTGTTTCAACTGTAGTTGTTTTTTATGGAAACATTTTATGGCAATTTTAACTGCTTTGCTGTTTTACTTATCACAGAGATATTAAATAAAATACATTTATTTAACATTTGAAACAGTAAATCAGTTTTAAAGCAAATTAGTAAATATTGGTCCAGATGTTACATGAATATGTCAAAAAAAAGCAAGTAGAAGTTTGGGAACATTGATTTTACACATCTATCCTCATAAGAGGCATGGTCTGGCAGTGGGATAAGATATTGGAGTTTTGTTGGCTGAGAAGCCTTCACATATGGACATGCTTGGATGAACACTGCCAACATTTGCCTCTCATAGTTTTTCTTATTCAAACTCTCATGAGTGACCAATTCTATCCTCCTTCTGAGTGATGTGTCAAATTCATTTGGGTCACTCCCCAAAATTGCTGGCTTGAGGTTAGGGTAGCAGTAGGGGTAGGGAAGGGAGTGTCAGTTATAAACCAATTTATAAGTTTTCTCTGGTCAATTATACAATGATTTTATACTTAATTACCCCCATACTTCTCATAGTGAGGGAAGTTTCATTTTTTATCAGGGGCAAAAGGTTGGATGCGTCTTAGTATTGTGGAGGTATTTCTATTTCTATCATGTTCTAAAAAAAATGTAGTCTAGCTCTGTAGGATTGCGGACTCTAATCTCTAAGGCAGATTTTTTTTTTTTTTAAATAACATTGTCATGGCAGCTTCATGGCACCCAATTTAAGGTAAAGATCCTCACCAGATAAGAACTAACTTGTGTTTTAGGAAACAAATTCTGTTAAGTAAAAATGGGAATCTGATATCTGTACTAATCCATTCAAGGGATTAGTTCACCTTCTGAAAAGTGGACTTGGGAATTTGAGCATTGGTTCTAATTTCTGAGCATTCTCTTTCAAATCATTAAATTCTTAGTATTTCTCACCCAGCCCCCCTCCCCACTTTTTTTTTTTTTGGCTGATTAGAAAAAGAGCTGTTGATCCTGGCAACTCCTTTAGAGAACTACCTCTGAAGTGTCCACACTTTATCTGCAATTATTTGCTTCAGAAATATTTCCCTTTCATTTACCAAAAAAACAAAAACCACAAAACCCAAAACCCTTAAATTATTATGACAAAATATTTAGTATCAATAGGTTTATAAACTCTCAATTTATGAGAATTATTTTTTCAGAAGCGCACACAGAAAATGCCTACTATTACTAATTAACAATGGAAGCAGTTAGAACATAGTGCTCTCCATTGAACCAGGAAAAAGTTTCAGCTCCCTGTATATTACAAAGGTCAATTATAAAGAGAAATTAGAAAAATACTGTTGTCATAGGAAATCTTACTATCCCTTATTGATCTGTCGAAAGTTAAAAATACACTAATATTTATATATAAATAAAATAAGGATTGGGAGAATAAAACTTACAAGGTGGAATTATGTAAAAAATAGATATTTTTTAAATATCTGTAAAATATTTATTTGGAATATACACATTCACTATTTACAAAAATTAAAAGTTAATTATAACTTTACATTACTACACATACTACATTATAAGAAAATACCAATAAATAAATCCCCCCAAACAGAAAACATGCAGGCTGTATTTTACTACAGTGACATAAAATTAGAAATTAATGGTAATAATTTAAAAAAAGAAATGCCCATCTAATTGAAAGTTTAAATACTGTTCTCCAAAATGTTATTAGGACAAAGAAGAAATCAAAACAAAATTATACTGTTTTTAGAGGGAAAAAGGCAGTGATACTAAATATCCAACCTTAAGGCATAAATTAAACATAAATTTAGGAAAATTACTGTTCTCGAGTGATAACCACTCACTTCACGGAAATTGAGAAAAGAAGATGATCCTAAGGAAAAGAGAAGAGAGGAAGACAGATAGATGGAAGCAAAAATACGAATTGAATAAGATTACAAAGAAAAGTGATTTTCAAGAGTTTATTTTTCCTGCAAGGAAGAAAAGACACTGAGAACACAAAGTTCTGAGAAATATAATAATATAAACCACAGTTATATAAATAAATTAGAAATTCTGGATTATTTTAAAATTTGGAATATGTAGACAAACAGGATAGACTAATAACTTTGAGAAAAGCACTTGAAGTCTCAGTTACCAGCTGATTTCACAGATGAGTCCTTTAAAATTTCCAAGGTACGGTTAATGCCAGCACTTTATAAAATATTCCAAAGTAGAGAAAATAAAAAGGAACAGTTTCCAAATTAATTTTATAAAGAATATTTAATCCTGAACTTCAAGTGATAAACTAAACAAAACAAGAAAAAGACAGAGCCACCACATACAAAACAGGATCAGTTTCAGGGCTCAATTTTGTGTTTCATTCACTTGTTGATCAGTGGCTGATGATCACAGACTAATTCATGGGCAATTTTAATAACAGAAATTTTCTTTAGTACATATGTGGCTGTGCTTAGTCCTGTTCCAGGGTTTGCAAAAGGTTGGCTGGAATTTACTTCTTGGAGTGCTTTCTCTGTGTATATACATGAGTGAGTAACTTTGCAGAACTGATTTTTAATATATTAAAATTTCATCCCTAATACTGGATCCTTGGCCATTTATCAAAGCTTGCAAGTTGTATTTACATCTTACGGATCTGCTTATTTACCATTGTTCTAATTTAAGGTTTCCAAATGACCAGGGACTAGGCAGGTATGTAGAACATGATAAGGGTCATGTAGGAACAGGCAAACTGGAGAATATTACACATGGGTAAACAGACTTGTGGCTAATCAGTTCCAGCTAATTGGTGCCATTTGGGATGCAGATTAAGTACCATTGGAGATCTGCTTTTCAACAGAAGCCAGAAGTCTAGAATTTCTATGAAATTTTTCTGATTTTTAAGAATTCATAATTGATTCAAATATTTAACAAAAATTTCACTGTAAGAATCACACTGCACTGAACCAGCAACTGTTAACCAAATGTGAACCACAAGGCCACCAGTTTGCAAATTTGGCCTGGTCCATTACCTTCATCTTATATCTGAGAAAACGGAGACCCTGGTAATTTAACTGACCCATGGAAGGAAGTCTCGCAGACAGCTAGGGGCAGGGATGAGCCTTGAATCATAGCCGCCGAGACTGTTTACAGTAAAAACCTATGAGAAAGCACAACCAAGTAACCTGCCAGCCTTCATTCATAGGGGTTAAAATTGTGGTGAGTCAAACACTTATTTTTTTAAAAACAATAATGGTAGTCCCCATCGCAAGTCGAGAGTTGTGATTTATTTTTGTCAAATTTATTGAAGTATAATTTATATACAATGCAGTGTACCTATTCTAAATGTATGGTGGAGTTTTGGCAAAAGAAAACACCACCATGATCAAGGTACAGGACATTTCCATCTCCCCAACAAGCTTCCTCCTGCCCCACTGCGGTCACCATGCCTCCCACCAGGCAGCCCCAGGGAACCAGCAATCTGCTTTCTGTCACTACAGATTAAATTTGCCTTCCTTCGAATTTCATGTAAGTAGAGTCATACAGTGTGTACCCTTTCGTGTCTGTTTTATTTCACTTGACATCATGTTTCTGAGATTCACCTATGGTACTGAGTTCATTCCTTTGTAATGCTGATGCATAGTCCATTATATGAATAAACCACAATTTGTTTATCTGATCTCCTGTGAGGAAAATTTGGATGTTCCCTGTTTTGGGTTCATATGAAGAGAGCTACTATGGACATTCTTTTACAGGTCTTCTGAGGACATATGTTTTCATTCCTCTTAGGCAGATAACCTAAGGGTGAAATTGCTGGGTTGTGTGTTAAGAGCATGTTTAACTTTATAAAAAAGGTGTTTTTATATATTTTATAAAATATAAAGATATATATTATTTCTACATATACTTGTAAATACCACATTTCAAATTGTGAGTTTAGGTAGAATCTGTAGCATGGCTGGAATGCAGAAACCCTCTTATCCTTTCTCTGAATTCTCCCATGCTTTCCTCTAANAAGAGTTTAGGTAGAATCTGTTGCATGGCTGGAATGCAGAAACCCTCTTATCCTTTCTCTGAATTCTCCCATGCTTTCCTCTAAGTTCTCATTGACAAGTATAAATGAATATTTACTGTGCCACTGAGTTAGAATGTTCTTTCAGCAAGGTTTTGGGGAGGAACAGAAATGGCAAAGGGATCTGAGATCACTCCAGTAAAGAGACAGCTGGCAAGCCACATCTGCACAAACTCTCTGAAGAGCCCTTCCTAGGTTTGTGCCTCCTGACTGGGGCCCCCGTTAAGGTCCATGTCAAATAGTATCCTGCCTCCTCGTTTTACCTCCAAACGATCTTCTCACACTCCTGCCTACCTGTTGCCAAAGCAAGTCCAGTCAGACGCCTGAGTTTTGTCTGAAAAAGGCTGTCTTAAGACGGTTAAGACCCTGAGGACTGCCAAGGCTGAGATTTACCCTAGCGATCAGTGAGACATGAAAGGTATGCATGAGTTTTCATGCAGATGTGAATGCTGGTCCCAGAGGTGGAATAACAAGTGTGCTAAGCCCAGCTAGTTCATTAAAACTTTCTTGACTCAACAATTTCTCTGAAGATTACTCTAAAGAAAATATGTGTTTATATAGTACTTATCACCTTTTTTTTTCTTCTTAAAAATGAGATGCTAAAACCTTTAATCCAAAGGGAAGTCTTAAAAGCTTCAGGATGAGATCACAGAATTGTTTCTCTCCAGGAGTATTTTAGGATGATTGCCATCACCCGGGAGATGCTCCAGAAAAATCCTCCCTAAAACAGTAAACTCCAGATAATACAATAATGTCATCTAATTGGGAAAAAGTCAGTACTTGAGTAAAGTCCGAGTTATAAAGATACTTTTTAAAAAAGAAGTGCCGTGTCTTGTTTTTTTTTTTTATAAAAGCATTTTGATAGTGTCAGGGGGGAGAAAGACCAGGCATAGATCTCAGCAGCACATAGATGTTGCCATTCTCAATGTATGATGCCAACGGCAGGCATTACTAATTGATAACAGTTTTTAAAGGACAGTCTTTTTTTTTTTTCAGTTATTTAGTAGTGAAATGTACAATGTGGTTCAGAATTTGGTTTTGATACCAAAATTTATTGGTCTTTCAGAAACAGGAGATTGCTATAAATATTATAAATAANCAGTTATTTAGTAGTGAAATGTACAATGTGGTTCAGAATTTGCTTTTGATACCAAAATTTATTGGTCTTTCAGAAACAGGAGATTGCTATAAATATTATAAATAATATGAATAGCAGCCTCTACATGTGTGTACACGCACGTACATGTCTTGGAAAGAGAGTAGAGTTTTTTTTGAATCTCAGGGAGTTTGATGAGGCAGTTCAGATCATAACATTTTGGTGCTTTTGATTGCAAATAAATTATGACTGATAAAAATAAAACAGGGTTTAGAACCATCATATTCAACAAAATAAACTTAAGTCTTTTAAAATATAGAATAAATATCTGGCAGAAATGAGCCCTGATATATAATTTTTAATAACATTGTTCATCAACTGGGTGTTATATATGTTTGAAAAGTATATTCTGCAGATCATTAATGTTAAACTGACTAACTTAGGAGCAATAAGGAATGCTGTAATAATTATTAGATATTGCTAGTGATTTAACTTTAAAATACAAATATCTTACTACTCCTTCTCTAAACTCTGGGTTAGTTCCATTAGAGATTTTCACCAGTTTTGCAAAATGAGTTATATAGAAAGGAAGAAAATCTATTACCATGTGAAACTACTTTTCTGTGATAACAAAGATTTTTGTCTTCCAAAGTTCACTCCAGAACTAAACTGCCCTTTCTGGGTGATTTAAGTCTATAATTGCCATTTATCACTTCCAAACAAAAATTCCTGTAGTTGTCAGAAGTATCATCTCATCATTCTCACTGATCTTATAATTTTAAAAATGTTAGAAATTTGAACTTACAAAAAAAGTTGAATTAACAAATTATTATCTTCTTTGTATTTTGTGTTTCCAAATAGTATTCATGATGATTGCCCTAGAACCGTTTAGCTTGGATTTAAATCCTAGCTTTGCCATTGGTTAGTTTTGTGACTTTTGGTAAGTTACTTATCCAGGCCCTCATGCCTGAGTCTCCTCATCTGTAAATTAGGGATAATAATAATACTTACCTCATAGGCTTGGTGCAAGGATTAAGAAAGTTTCTATTTGTGAAGTACTTGGAGCAGTGTTTGTGTGTACGTGTGTGTGTGTATAATAAGTGCTATATGAGGGCCTGGTAAATAAAATAAATTACATTTGAGATAAAGACTCTTTTGCAAAAAAATTCTAAAATCTGTATCTTATCCTATGAGTATTTAATTAGATAATAATTACTCAAAATCACATGATTTATTATTGATGAAATATGTATTACCTAATCAGTTTTGATTAATATGTTTAGTCGGTGTGTAGATAAAATTATCCAGGATTTCATGCACCCACAATTAATTTAAAAAAATATTCTGATGAAGAACATTTCAAACTTTACAAAACATTTATATATATATATGTTCTTTTTAACAAAAACACAATCATACTTATTAAAAATAGTATGACATAGGCTGTACGTGGACAGGATTTTTGCCAGTTTAATTACTGCTATATTTCAGTGTGTAGAATAGTGCTTGGTATAGAGTAAGTGTTCAATAAATATTTGTTTAATGGAATAAAGCTTTTTATTGTAATTATAATTTTACTTCATGTATTTGAAGATATTTTGATGGTGTTAAATATTCTTCTGATATTCCATGTCATTTTTAATGAGTGATTAACATCCTATCTAATTAATATAAATATTTCTTCATTTACTCTCCCAATGTTGGACATTATCATTACTTCTACTGTCTTGCTATTATAAATAAGTAATGTGATAAGGACTCATAGCAAAATTTGTATTCACTTATGAATATTTCCTTAGGGTAACACCTAGAGGTAGCTGACCAATGAATTAGATGGAGTTTTAAGGCTTATGATTTATTCAGTATTTACTTAGTAAATATTTACCAAATATCTAAGCTGTGCCCTGTATTAGACACCTACTTGGGAATACCATGGTGAATTAAGCAGATGTAGGCCCATTGGATCGTATAGTTTAGGGCAGAGTTTGGTGAACTATCAACTGTGAGTCGAACACAGCCTAATGACTTTTTTATCCTTAATAAATAAAGTTTTATTGGAACACACCCACATTTACAAGTTTATGTGCTGTCTGTGCTCTCACATTGCAGTGGCAGAGTTGAATAGTTGGGACAGAGACTGCAGGGCCTGCAAAGCTGAAAATATCTGGCCAATTACAGAAAAAATTTGCCAACCACTGATCCAGTCAATTTTAATTTTGGCATATTACCCTCCAGAAAGTTTATGTTCTCAACTATAATCCAGGAAAAGTCCTCATATTAACAAGACAAACATGTCTTCATTTTTGCTGGGTTTATTTATTTTTTTCTTAAGGAACTCCTTACAGCACAAGTCATCTTCAGTATTTGAGAAGCATGAGTAATTACCAAATCTGAAATTAGTCCAATGAGAATTATTGAGATTTACTTTATTTATTTATTTATTTTTAAAGATTTTATTTATTTATTTGACACAGAGGGAGAGAGATCACAACTAGGCTGAGAGGCAGGCAGGGAGAGAGGAGGAAGCAGGCTCCCCGCTGAGCAGAGAGCCCGATGCAGGCCTCTATCCCAGGACCCTGAGAACATGACCTGAGCTGAAGGCAGAGGCTTTAACCCACGGAGCCACCTGGGTGCCCTGAGATTTACTTTAAATGAGAAATATTGGCTGAGCCTGTGTGATTGAGCCCTCAGAAGTTTACTGGACTTTCCTTATATGCTCATAAGGACCAAGAAGACTTGAATAACTAAAGCCATCCATATCTTCAGCTGCCTAGAAATAAGACTTGAAAAAATTCTGGGATTGTTGAAAACGATAGTATGTCATTTTACATATGAAATCCATTTTGTTTATTCTGAAACTAACCTACGTTACCTTAATGACTTATGTAAATGGAAATATCAGTTATTTGATTTTTTCCCCCTGCACTGGCCTCACACAGGCACGCTAATGATTATTTGTCAAAGTCACACTGTTTGCTTACAAGGTATGAAGGCTTTTTAGACACTATAATGACGGCTCTCGATTCACTTGATAATATTTAGAATAAGCCATAAAAGCCGATCTCTGAACGAACAGACCGCTTTTATTGGCTTTTAGTGCTATTACTGCTGTCATAAGTGGAAAATTGGCCTAATGCAAGCAATACTGCTGTGTCATACTGCAAAACTGCTGCTTGGTTTTATAGTTTATTTTGTCTAATGAAAGTATGGCCAGGTATGGGGATGGTTCTATCACCTCCTGGGCTGAAGGGCCTGCTACTACCATGGTCTATGGTTCATCTGAGGAACAAGGATGGATGCTCTTGAAGATGGGTGGGAACTTGGGTAATGTCACAGGCATGTGCTCATTTGTTATGTAAATTCTTACTGAGTCCCATTATGTGTCAGTTACAGAGGATGAAAGGATGAGACAGACCCGATTAAGATGGAACACAGTTTTAATAAGAGGATGACTATTGATAGCCAGCTGGCCCGATTTTATTGGCTCCTCAATGCCATAAATTAAAATTTTATTGAGATATTACTTATGTATAATATAGTTCACAAATCTTGAGTATACAGATTGATTTAATTTACGTATGTCCATGTCACCACTGCCCTTCAAAATGTGGAACACGTTCAGCACCTTAGACAGCTCCTGCCCCCCACCCCAGCCCCCCAACCCCTACTCGCAGTCAGCACTTTTGCCCCAAGAGTAACTACAGTACTGCTCTGACTTCTATCACTATAGATGACTTTTGCCTCTTCTTCATATGAGTGGGACCATATAATTTGTATTCTTTTATCTTTAGCTTCATTTGCTGAGTATCATATCAGTAAGATTTACCCATGTTTTTACCTGTACCAGTAGTACATTCTTGTTATTGCTTTGTAGTGTTTTCATTGCAGGACTTTCCCCCAATTTATTTATCTCCTTTATTGTTAGAAGACATTGAGGCTGTTCCAAGTGAGTGGCCATTTTCAATAAAGTTTCCTCAAGGGGACCTGGGTGGCTCAGTCTTTGAGCATCTGCCTTCGGCTCAGGTCATGATACCAGGGTCCTGGGATCGAGCCCCACATTGGGCTCCCTGCTCAGCGGGAAGCCTCCTTCTCCCTCTCCCACTCCCCCTGCTGGCGTTCCCTCTCTCACTGTGTCTCTCTCGGTCAAATAAATAGATAAAATCTTAAAAAAAAAAAAAAAAAAGCTTCTTTGAACATTCTTGCACGTGTTTTTGTGCAAGGGGCATAAACATTCATTTCTGTTGGGTATAAACCTGGGAATTAGAATTTCTAGTTTGTACAATGAGGTTTTGGTTTTTTTAGCCTTGAGTAGATACTGTTTAGCAGTTTTCCAAAATGTACATTCATCAGTAGCTTATGAGAATTCTAGTTGCTTTGTGCTGTTGCCTGTGCTTGGTGTTGTCAGCACTATTGTTTTAATAGCTTGAAATGCTTTTATATGCTGCATGTACAGAAAATGCAAGAAAAATACACTTGGCTTTGGCATATGTTTTCTAGGTACACTTGAGCATGTGTGGATAATATAATGGCCAAAGAGAGGTAGTGAGAACACAAGTTTTGGAATCATAGGGATTTAGGTTGACATCTCTATCTCTACCAGTTGATAAACATGTGGCCTTGGTAAAGTAACTTATATTACCTTATGCCTCAGATACCTCTTCTATAGAGTGTAGAAAAACACCCCAAGTCAAAGGGCTGTCCTGAAGACAAATGAAATGACACAAGTAGAAAGTTAGAGTCTTGGCTTATAAGGTGGCATTCAGGACCTCCTGGTCTGTACTCTTATCTCTCAGATTTTATTATTTGACTCTTCTCGGTCTAATAATTAAGATCCCCATGCTTCAGAGTTAAACCGTATTTACTTCAATTCTGCCTTTACCACTTAGTAGCTAAGTAGTCTTGGATAGGTCACTTAGTTTCGCTTACCCTCACTTCCCTTAAAGCCCCTTTCATGGTGATTGGGGTGATAAAATGAGACGACATATCTGTCTAGCACAGGATAAAAGTCCAAAAAAAAAAAAAACAAAACAAAGGGGTCACTCCAGTGGTGTCAAATAAAATTCAGGAATCTAACTATCAGATGATATTTTATGTCTCGGGGTGTTTATCCATGATGGTTCCTCTCCTTGAGGGATCCTCCTCATCATTACTTCCTGCTTCTTCCCCACAGGTGGACTATTTCTTTTTATTTGATTTTTTTTAAAGATTTTATTTATTTATTTCACAGAGGGAGAGAGATCACAAGGAGGCAGAGAGTCAGGCAGAGAGAGAGGGGGAAGCAGGCTCCCCGATGAGCAGGGAGCCCGATGTGGGCCTCGATCCCAGGACCCTGAGATCATGACCTGAGCCGAAAGCAGAGGCTTTAACCCACTGAGCCACCCAGGCGCCCTATTTCTTTTTATTTGAAACTCAGTTCAATAATCCTCTGCTAAGTTTTCCCTGACTTCACAGTTGTCCAAAATTTTTACACTCATAAGTCACTATGGCACCTTGTTTAAAATGCCAATTCTTTAGCTCTAGCTACAGAAATTCTGGTTCATCTGATCTTGGGTGGGTCTCATGAAATCTTAGGCCTAAAAAGCTCTTTGAGTGCTTGCAGGGTAGGATGCCACTTTACCTGCTTGAACACCCTGTGTTCCCTACATGGCAAGTCCTGGCTTGAAATTGAAGCCCTTCTGCCCTGACACACGACTCAAGAAGATATGTCTGTCCACTTGGAATCTGATGTGTTCTCCTACCAAATTCCCAAATGGCCACCTGTATTAGTCCTACCACCTAAATTTTGTCAGTCTGATATGTTACTGACACGTCCTGATGATTTCTCATTCCTCCTTAACTAAAATCTAAAATTGTCTCTCACCCAGCCCCTGAACCTCTCTGGCCTTTACTCTTACCACTCAGCCTGGCTCATCCTACCTCTTTGGCCTTGAACATGGCAAGCAGTCTCCTGACTCAGGGACATTGCTCTTGCTGTTCCTCATGCTGGAACTTCTCTCCCTGTGGGTATAAACATGGCTCTTGCCTTATTTCATTTTGGTCTCTGTTAGTGTGTGAGCTAATCAGAGAAGCCTTCCTTGACTACCCAGTTTATACCCTACCTGCTTCTACTCCTTAACCCTTCTCAACACTAGGCATTCCATATACTTGTTTGTTGATTGCCTACCATTCTCCACTAAAATATAAACACATATGACCTTTTTAAAATTCCTCCCACAGAACCTAGAACAGTGGCTGGAAAAATGAGGTGTTAAGTAAGTATTTGTAGAATGAATGACTCTGCCAAAATTTTCTCACCAATACAAAACAAGAAATGGGGAAATAAAAGATAAGTCTTATAACCTTTTGGTGTCCATGATATGCTTTCACCAAGACTAACTCTGGTAACAAGACTCATGGAACAGGAGACTAAAGAAGCAGTTGAATATCCCAACCATCAAGGATTTGGGAGCTAGTGCTTAGAAACCTCAGTAGGATTCTTTCCAGCAATGTCTTTGGGGTGATTAATAATCAAATAATAGGATCAACTTATCTTGGCCCTGACACCAGCACTAGGTGGTAGGGAACATAAGCAGTCCTGTGGCAGGATTTAGATGCCTCTAAATCCCAGCTTTTATTAGAAGGGAAGACAATGGAGTAGATTTGCAGAAACCTTGCAAAATAATGCAGTACTCTGAGTGATTGCTTTTGGTTGGTCTGTGTTTTTAATGCACTGTGCCTGGCAGATAGTAAATGCTCAATAGTAGTGGAATGAATGGGACCTGGATTTGGCAGTAGCTGAGTCTGGGTAGTTACTATTGAGACTGATGGATATCATTATTCTTCCTGGTACTATAGACATATGCAAAGAACAAGGGCTTTGAGGACTAGTCTCAACCTCTCTTTGTTCCTGTTACCTAATCTATATAATGGACATAATTGGGTCACCCACTTCCCTCTGGGGGGCTTGTACAGATTAAAGGGATTGATGTTTGGGTTAGGTTCTTTGTAGCTATTATCATGATAAGGGTCAGGGTTTGGATGTCTGAATTTGAAGGGAGTTGTCTGTTAGACTTCTGATTTCATACAGAGTAAGACAGAGTAAAAAGTATGAAATACTTATTTCTTTAAAAAGAAAGAGAAAAGAAGAAGGGGGGAGGAAAGAAAAAGAATCTGAGGCAAATATGGCCAAATGTTAACATCTGTTAAATCTGGGTGGTGAATAAATAATTTATTTTTAAAAGAATGTGTAAAATGTCAAAAATCAAGTAGTTAATATATGTGCTGTTAATAATCTTGCAAGATTATTAATCTTAACTCTTTTTCTGATCCCTGAATGTTAGTAATCCCCACCCGCCTGCCTTAAACAGACGACCTTTACATAGTCTTTGGGTGGCAGAAATACTGGCTGATGGCTTTTTAAGGTCCTGAATAGAACTTGATTTTAAAGCCCAATTAGACTGGTTTTCATGAGTTCAACTCTTAAAACTGTCAGGGACAGTTCTAGTTAAAGTTCTATGAAAGCAAGGGTCATGTTGTGTTTCATTTATAGTTTTTATCTTGTTAGACAAACATAATGAACATTAACAAGCAGGAAAAGTGACAAGGCCTAGATATTTGTACTTGCTCATTCCTATGATTTTTTTTTCTGTAATCTTGCCCTAAATTTTCTAGTGAGGTTAACTCAATTCCAAATTGTAAACTATCAAAATTTGTGTTTCACTCTATGTATTTGTATTAACCTTTCTGGAAACAAAAACAGAAGCAAAAAAAGCAGTCTTTGAAGAATGACAAACATCAAGAGTAAATGGAATTGGTGTAGCTGGTCCACATTTTTGGAGTTTTACTGAGAGTGTTACGTGGGTTAAACTTTAATCACTATGGTTCTAAACTACTTCTTACCAAGGAAAATCATATTCTTGAAGTAATCTTACCTATCTCTGTAGGGACACATATCCTGTGCAAAAAAATAAAATAAAATAAAAAATGAAAAAATTTCGCCTATTTTAATGGTTAGCAACTAGGTTTCTGGATCATCAGGGGTTTGCACCTAACTTTCCCACTTACCACGTATTGATCTGGGGCAAATTCTATTTTCTAGAGCTCAGTTGCCTCATTTGTAAAATGGGGGTAATACTAAGAGCCATCTCAAGTGGTTTTTGAGAGAATTCGATGAATTCAAACATGTATGTGCTTAGGACAACGGCAGACAAATTGTAAGCATATGATGTATGTACACTGTTATTATTATTAGAACTAATAAATCCAGTTCCTAATTTTTCCATGCAGAACTCTTACCTCCCTTCCCTGGACTGGCCCACAATCCTGAACTGGCTGTGTTCTGGTACTTGTCACAGTACACAATACTTTTTTTGTTTCTTTGCCCTTATCTGCTACTGTACTCTGAGATTCTCCTGAGAAGGGACAATGAATGCTCTTAGCACAGGACCAGGAGCATCAGTGGACAAAAGGGGCAATTCTTTGGCAAATGTGCTGACGTTCTTCCCTCTGGTACTCAAGCCTGTGTTGCTCCCCTTATCCCACTCAGAATCCTCTTCAACGCAGCATCCTAGGACTCACTGACAGTAGATTAGAACCAAAGAGTTCAAGATGTGAAAGTATTTGTTACCCATATAATACATGCTCATCAAATGAGTAATATACATTTCCTTGGTCTGTTTATTATTTTTTTATTTTAAAACAATTTTGAGAGTAGTTTTAGGCTTATAAAACAATTGAGAGGGAGGTTCAGAGATTTCCTAAACCCCCAGCCTCCATGCATATATGGTCTCTTCCATTATAAACATCACTTCCATTATAAACCAGATGGTGCTTTTTTTTTTTTTTAAACTAAGGATGAACCTAACTTTGTTCCAAGATGTGTAGTCTGCATCTGCAGATCTTGTCATTGACTTCCTGGCAGAATGTAGGAGTAGAATACTTCCTGTTTTCCCATTCTCCATCTCTTACTTAAATTTGTCCAATGGTTTATTTTTAATTAAGAGTCATTCCTTTGTTGAGTTCTATCTATTATATATGAGACATGATGGTTTCAAGATGAATAAATGATCTCTTTCCTCAAGAAGGTAAACATTAATGTTATTAATTATAAATATAATTAAAATTAATATTATTAATTATAAAGCTATTACTTTATGACTAATTTTGGTATATTAATCTCCCCTTTATATTGGCAGCTCTGTGGCCCCCTTAGGACAAGGAACAAATTACCCCATGTCTCTAAATTCAAGCTTCTTTTTACAAAATGAAGATAGTGGTACCTATCTCAGAGTTGTTGTAAGAATTAAGTGAGAATATACACCTGGTGATTTTCTCTTGTAATATTGATATCAATTGTGTTTAACCGATTATTTGCAATATGTAATATCTGCTTAGCTCACCTGGGGCCTCTGAATGTTGTTATTGCACCTGCCTTGTTCCCCTTGATAGCTGTTTGCAGCCACTGGGTCTGATACATAGTGACCTCAATTACTGTTAATCACTATTAAGTCTGGAAGTAATTGGAAAGATGGGATTCAAGCTATGTGTATGTCTGCCTCCTTTAGTTTGAGAGACATTGAGAAAAGGAAGTTTATAAACTTGTTTTGTAAATTTTTCTATGTAGGAGTACTTTGTTATACATTTTAATGTATTTTTTATGTAGGAGTATCTTGTATTTGGATGAATTTTTCTTTTTTTGAGCAATAGCCCTTTTATGCCACCTAATACTTGACAAAAAATAAAATAAAATGTAAAAAATATAAAATATAAATATAATAAATATATGTATATTATATATAAATATAATAAAATATAGAAAATAAAATTCATTTTCAATATGACACCTATGAAATGTTCTCTTCAAGGATACACAGATGTTAAAAACTATATATTTGATGATATATATCTATATAGATACAGGTGTTGTCTATCTATTATCTATTTATCTATCTATCTATCTATCTATCTATCTATCTATCTATCTACCGCTTGTGGATAAGGGAAGAATTCCCTTCTTTTTCATGATTACACAATGGAAAAATTGTAAAAAAATAACAGTTTTGTAAAGATATTTTTTAGGGGAAGTGTGGCAGAGGGAGAGGGAGAGAAAGAATCTTAAGTAGGCTCCACAGAGCCCCATCTTACAACCCTGAGATCATGACCTGAGCCAAAATCGAGAATCTGATGCTTAATCGACTGAGCCACCCAGACGCCCCTCAGATTTTTTCTTAAATGGCTGAATTACCCTCCTGGTTGTATTTCCTATATAAGCAACTTTTTCAAAATAAACTTCGTATATTTATGATTTAAAATTATTCAATAGGAGAAACATATGCACAATCGATTACTAAAAATTGAAGTGATTATCTCCTTGAAAAACAGGAAGACTTTGTTGGTCATGGAATCTCAGGCCTTTGATTTCTGTTGTTTGACAGGAAATCAGTAGCATATTATATAATGGAAGGGGCAGAAGTTCGGTGTTACCCGACCCGGCTCCCCACCCCTGCTTTTCAGATTTCAGGAAGAGTTCTGCTTGTTTGCTCTCCTTTAGTGCAGGGGTCCTTAACCTATTTTTTGCACCATGGAAGCCTGATGAAGCCTCTGCACCCCTTCTCAGAATAATGTTTTAAATGCATAAAATAAAATACAGAGAAAACCAGTTATATAGAGTTAGCAAAATATTTGAAATTTTTTGACAGCGCAATTTTTGTGCGTACTTATGAGTAAGTTAAATAAGACCTAGAAATTGAATATTAAATAGGATAAGAGTAACCAGTATTGACACTAATACAATGTTAACTATATGTTAACTATACTGGCCTTAAAATAAGATTAAAATAAAAAAGAAACAATATTTTGAGATATCAGTGACAATTATACTGTGATAGGAAATCATCTGTGATTTCCGTTCTTCACAAAATCACAGTTGTCCTCAATACCAGTATTGTGATATTACCTATATTTATGATTGAAGGGAATTCTAAATTTTAGTTAGAGATTAGTGAAAACAAAACACTTCTGCTTTAGTTGGGTGCTAGAGGGAGATAAAATGGTGTTAGCTTGGTTTTTGTCTGCACATAAGACTTTTTTTAATAGGTCTGTTCCTTTCCTTCCCATTTGCTCATTCGACAGAACCCTTCACTTCACTTGAAGTAAGAGGATTTTTTTTATGACATTAATATTCACCCAGATAGCCTTAAGGAAAAAGAAAATAAAGATGAACGAGTATTTGAACCTTACTGAAAAGAAAGAAAAAAGACTTGAGCCTGGTTATGTTTGCTAATTGCAAATTAACTGTACCAAGTTCTAGTTCATTACTTTATTTACTTTTGTGTTACTCACTGAGCCCTAAAGAAACCTTTGGAGCCAGAGAAAGAGCAGTTATCTGATGAAAGAGGAAGTGTACCCACAGCCCAAGCTATCAGTCAGCGATATGAATGTAAGATCAAGGATGGTACTTTGGGCAAGAGTTGAATGAATTTTTAATATTTATCAATTTTTATTAAGGATGCTGCTTGGTTTCACAAAGGCATTGTCATGTTTCAAGTATTTTCATCTCTGTTTCTTTTTGTCAGTGCTTTAGAAATCTCAGTTGTTCAAAATAATACTGCCCCAGCATTTACAACTCAGTTCATGGGAATTTATATTTTTCTTTAGAATGAAAAATATATCATTCTTAAGAATGAAAAATACATTGATTTTTCTCACACTATTCTTTATAAGACATTTTCTCTTTTTGCTAATGAAACCCTATCGTACAATGTGAGGATGCTTAGATTCCATTTCATTTCAATTTGACAATATTTATGACCACTTACTGTTGCCAGACACTGTGTGGAGGTGTAGGGAAATAGAGAAAGGAATAAGAAACCACACATTCCCTGGTGGTTTCAAAAGGGTCAGGTAAAAGGAGGAAGAGACCTAAAAAGTAAGCCATAAGGAAAAAAGTAATTTAGTAATAATAACAGTAGTCATTATAGGCTGCTCTGTACTTTTCATTCATTTTTGCCCATTCAGGAAAGTAGCCTTCATCTGGAAATAACAGAAAATTCCAACTCAAGCTGGTTTTAAAAATAAGGTAATCTATTTCTCGTGTGCCAATTCATAAGTAGGGCGGTTCCAGGATGATCAAATCCATGGCCCAACATTTCTTATAACAAATTTTTTTCTCCACTTTTTTCCCCTGTGCCATTCTGGGTTAGGCGTGTGGCTCTGTTATCTGTCTGATAACAAACTTTATGGTGACAAGATGGCTTCCCCACTTTCAGGCATCACATGAAAATTTGACAGCATCTGAAGGAGAATTTAGTGGCCAAAGAACAAAAAACAAAAACAAAACAAAACAAAATAAAGCAACTAGCCTTCAATCTTCTCCCAAATGAAATGAAAAAAATGAAAATCTTCACCAGAAGCTCCCAGCAGATGACACTCACCCTGTGTCTCATTGTCCTCACAGCCTCTTTGTACACTATTTAAGTGAGTATCTAAGCTGGGCGACAGCTTGTTGAGGACACCAGCAGAATTCTAAAACTGTTTTACATCTGACAGTTCATTCAAAGCAGCAACATTTTTACTGATGGGGAAAGGGAGAAGGCCTTGTTTATCAAAATACTCTCCTCCCTTTTAATAAGGCAAAGATAAAATGAAGGAGTTATTTGCATCTCTTACAAACCTTAGATTTCCTTTTCCCATAAGCCCCTCAATCAGTTGTAGCATAACACATGAGATGCAGAAAAATTTAATGTAAACCTTATGCTGCTTTTCCTTTTCTAAATTGTCCGCTGATTGTCTCCCTAAGAGATGGAAACAAACTACACACAATACTTTCTCCCTAGTAACTACTCCTTCCAGAACCTACCAGAGAATATGATAGACCTTGTTTTAGTTCATCAAAGTCCGAAAAATACTCAGCCCCAATTTGTCAACCTATCACTTCTAATACTTTGCACTAGTTAACATACTTTTCCAGATAAAGTCATTTAAATTTTTTCTAAAGGTAAATTTAAAAAATTAAAATAAGTTGTTACTTAATTCATGCCAAGTGGAGTATACACTGTTCCTGTGTTTCCAGTTGAGCAAAGAGTTTGATTATTTCCCCAGCAATGTGGATACTGCCCTTGCTGTCTCTGTCTCCTTCATCCCCAGAACCAATTTACCAGGAAGTCCTGACACTTCTTAACTTCATTGTATTCTCAAAATTCTTTTCCCATTTACATTGTCATTCTTTTAATTCTTACTTTGGTTGCCATAAGCCCTCCTCCTACCTGCCATCCACCAATCAGCTTTTCCTCCTTTCCAATCCACATTGCTGCCAGAATGTTTTATTTTTCCCCTAGGGGTACTGGTCTGTGAATCATCAGGCTTACACCTTTCACAGCATTCACCATAGCACAAACCCTCCCCAATGTCCATAACCTATCCCACCCATCCCTGCCCTCCCACCCCCCAGTAACCCTCAGTTTGTTTTGTGAGATTAAGAACCTCTTATGGCTTGTCTCCTTCCCAATCCCATCTTGTTTAATTTTTTTCCCTCCCTACCCCCCATGACCCCCCGCCCCGCCCCTCAAGTTCCTCATATCAGAGAGATCATATGATAATTGTCTTTCTCTGATTGACTTATTTCATTTAGCATAATACCCTCTAGTTCCATCCACGTGGAACTAGAAATGGCAAGATTTCATTTCTTTTGATGGCTGCATAGTATGCCATTGTATATATATACACACCACATCTTCTTTATCCATTCACCAGAATGGTCTTTTTAAAGGCAAATCTAATCATGGCCCCTCTGTGCTTACTGCCATTTAGCATTTTCTTATCACCCTTAGCATAGCTTCTTTTACACGCTGTTTAGTACTGTGTTCTGCCTCTCTGATTTAGTGTGTTGCCAGGCTCTGGCCTATGTCCCCAGTTTGTCATGGCTTTACCAATGTTTCTTGATCATGTCTTATCTGACATTTCTTCAGAAATGATGCAAACCCATTTTTCTCTGAGCCCTGCTTATTTTAAAAAGAGAACAAGGGGTGCCTACATGGCTCAGTTGGTTGAGGTTGTACATCTGACTCTTGATTTCAGCTCAGGTCATGACTTCCATGTTGGTGAGATCTAGCCCCACATCAGGCTTATGCTCAGTGAGGGGGTCTGCTTGAAGAGGCTCTCCCTCTGCCCCTGCCCCTACTGGTGCTCACTCTCTCTCTCTCTCTTTCTCTCTAAAATAAATACATCTTTAAAAAAGAACAACCCAAATTTATATTGAAGCACACTTCTCTTACTGAATTTAACATTGGACAATTTTAATAACTGTACAAATTCTTTTGCCTGGCTCTGGATCATTAGTTACTGTAAAATGAGTCCTTATGAAAACAAAGTGAAAGAACCAGAGAGTCTACCTGTTTACTTAAATATGCTGGGGAAAGTTGAGATAGAGTTTGTAAGGTAAATGCTACAAACCGCAAAAAGACTGAATGTCTTAGTGGAAATTAACAGTTTAGATATTTGAGCCACTAAACGGCTGTAATTAGACTATACCTTTGTTTAACGCCCACGTTATTCATTTAGTTTCTCTGCTTGCTAATGCCAAGTTCATGTAATGTCTATAGTTTCAACTGGACAGAAATACAGTTGCTTATTATTGCATATGTCTGGGTACCTTGAGGAACAATAAGTGTATTCGGGTAATCACAATTCCTTGAGCTTCATTACATTCTTCTTGGAGACTGTAAAAGTATTTGACTTTGTTTTCTCCTTAGGTAAAGTGAGGAATTAAAATCCTTCCTTATACATTTTTTTTACTGTCGTTTTCCTACTGCGAGGTAGATGTTAAAAATTCAGGTAATTTGTAAAGTATCATTTGACTACCTAGCTTTTTTGAACTCCAAGCTTTATAAATTTAACTAAAACATATTATTATTGTAAACTCCCAGGCTTCCGATCACCAAAGTATAACTGAGATTAATTCATAATTGAAAAATACAATGGGTGCAGTACCCATAATGGCTATCTGCAATATATTTGTTTCTGGCTTAAAGCTTTTACAGAGTGGTGTCTTTTATTCTTTGCTAAATCCTACTAAAGATTTAAGGGGACAAATTTTTTAAAATTCTAAATATAACAAGGAAAATCAAGGTCATGTCTAGGGTTGATGGTGGGATGCTATTGCTGAATATGAGAAAGCAGGGCGGTGTGTAATGTGATTTTCTTGCTGGAGAGATGGTATGACCATATAGGGATATATTTGAAAATTGAAGTTAAATTTGGCATCCAAATATCCTTTAGTTTGCAGGTTTTTGATCTGTTTATTGGCCAAGCAAAAATATGTTGCTGTTTCATAATTTGATCATAGTTGATTCTGTCATTAGAGTTATTCCTCACCCCTGACATGCTTTGATGTGACATGTTTTATTTTCAAGTGCTTGTTTCACAAAGATCAACAAACAAAGTAAAATATCCACTTCCCTCCTCCATGGGCCATTTTTTTGGTTTAGTTAGCCAACTTTAACCGGAAGATATTAAAATGTTTAATCTTTATAACTCGCTTGTGTCTTAAGTGACTGGAAATTATAGGAGCTGGACTCCAATTGTTATCTCTTAAATATGAATGCAGTATAATATTACAGACTTGTATTCATCCTGAACTATTTAATCACTACAATCTGTAGATAAGTTGGCTTCTGAATTTTTGCCTGGTGTCATAACTAAGTCCTCCTTCCCATTCGAGTCACCATGACTGGGCTGAAGATGGGTGTTGAGAGAATCCAGCTAAATGAATAATAGGTTTAAAAGTGCATTATGTGCATGACTTCTCCAAACTTTTCCAAGCTCCTTCAATTTGAGTTGTCAAAATGAGTGCCAATGAGGGATTATTGGTTATCTACCTTCAAGTCTATTTCAAAGCAGAGTCCATAATGGAAAGCACTGGATTTAGAATCAGAATACCAGGAATGAGACCTAGTCCTGGTATTCATTACCCATAAGACTTAGGACCAATTATCTAAACATCTCTGACTTAACTTTCTTCATCTATAAAAAAAGAGCATGCTAAGGCCTTCACCACATGGCTGTCATGTAAGTAAATTGAAGCAGTGGTGTACAAAACATTGGGAACTGTCACCTGTAGGCCAGAAGTAAGGTGTGAGGACTCTGCAAGATGCTTGTCCTTGGTTCACTTATAAGCAACTTCTAGTAGATGTTGTAATGTGAAATTTAAAAGCACAAAATTGGAAACAACCTGAATGTCCAAAAATGGAAATTGGTTGTATATATATCTTATTACTTCGCTAGTGGAATGCCATGTGTATAATCATTGATGTGATGTTTTACATCTATATTCATCTGGAAAGGAATGAGTATTCATTTACAAGTAAGAAAAACACAGTATTAAATATAGTACATAATCAGATTTTATTAAAGCTACTAATATATTAATTAGTAATTGCTAATTTTATATGCATCCATACAAACACACATACAAACATTGACTCATGAATTTAGAAGAAAGATGGAAAGTGACTATCTCTTGGTGTCAGGATTTGGAGTGATTTTGGCCATTAACATCACCTAATTTTTCTGAAATAAACATAGAATATTTACATAAGGACACACACACACACACACACACGAAATTCCAGTTTCAATTCAGAGGCTTTCTATAATACTTCATAACACCTTCTTTCTCCTACCCCTTAATATCCAGTCTATGGCCAAGGCATGGGGGCCAGCCCTCTCTTGGATGATAGTACCTTTGTTTCCATTGCCCTGGCAACCAGTGTCCCAATTCAGAAGTCATTCTTCCTCATCTGTGGACACAACAAGCTTCTAACTACTCCCTCTGTTTCCACCCTTCCCCTCAATTTGTTCCAATCTATCTTCATAAAGACCCTCAAATCACAAATGTTTTCTAGAGCACAGAGTTGATTCTGTTACCCTTAGGTCCTGCCTGCTCTCCCGACCTCAACCCCCAATACATCTGATCGCTTCTCTTTGTTTGTTTATGCTCTTCAGCCTGGTATTCACAGCCTTGTAATACAGCCAAGGTTTATTTTCTACTCTCCCATACTTACCCTTCCCCCAGCCAAACATAACTACTGTTCTCTTAATGTCCTGGGCTTTTCTGCCTCCACTTTAGATCATCATATTCATCAAACCTGTAATGCGATTAAAACCCTACAAGTGATTTATATAGCCTGGCACAACTCCCACTTTTTCAGAATTTTAGGTGTACTTTTTCCTACCCCTGAATCTCATAGGATTTTTGAAATTTATTTGTATTTTCATTCATTTATTCATATCATTTTTTTTAGCAGCTGCTGTGTTTTAGGGGCTATCTGGATGCTCACACACAGAGGTAAACAAGCCAGATATACTCTTGCTCTTGAGGAATTAACAATCTAATACTTAAACATTTCTACTTTATTTAAATCTGTTGACTTATGGTGAACTTGCTTTAACTACCACCTCCCCCTGTAATCACACATATACTGATTGTAGGCACTTTTGAGGGTTATTTATGTTTGACTCTCTCATAGAAACACTATGTTATCTGACAAATAGAAGACAGTCAACAAATGTATTATTGAAAGGGCAGAGAAAAGAATGGAATAAAATATTTTGCTCAAGGAACATAGTTATATCTATATATAATATGTAGAGTTATGTATATTATACATAGTTCTATGTAATATATAATTTTATATAGTACGTATATAATTTTTAAACTGTAATTTTTTCTGTTCAGTGTTTTTAAATTTAAATTTGAAAAAAATTAAAATTAAAAAATAGGTAAACAAAATCTAAATTTTATTCCTATGGAACATTATTGATCTCTAAATGATGAGAACAGGTTCTTTCTGCTGGTTGATTCCAGGGGAATCCAAGATGAGACTAATTTCCTGAAGTTAAAACTGAGGCAGAGCACATTCTTCTATTAGAGAGCAAGTTATGTTACAGATCTCACACTTGATCATTTAACCTGGAAGACCGAGACTCAAGAGTATCTCTCTTTGACTTAGTAGGTGTTCACCTACAAGAATTCAGAGGCTTAACAGAGTACTGAATTTGGACACTCAATATATTTATGACCTATAAATACACTATGCCTCTAGGTTGTGTTGTTATTTTAATTTTTAAAAAAGTCCTTAGTGTAATTTACCCTCTTCATGGAATAAATTATTCCCTTAAGAATTTCCCTTGGAAACATGAACTCCCCTACTATCTCTTTAATATCTCTATCTCTTTATGTTACAGTTTTTCCTCATTTTAAAATGAGGATATCAGTTGGTTGGTTTTCTTTTTTTCCCCCCTCTCTCTCTTTTTGAAAGGAAAAAGTCTGGTAATACATTACAGGATATTTACACAAATGTCTATTCTTTTAATAGACTGTGTAAGGAATCTAAGTTGATATTTTTAGATGAATTCGACTGTTTTCAAATGACTCCTTAGTATAGTTGTTTTAAATCAAATCTGCTAAATCCATTAAAGATGAGACAAACCAAAAAGCACTGTTAAAATCTTAAGAGAAATCTGTATCTACCTAAGGAATTGGGTGTACCCGTATGGTTTGGTATGTGAGAGATCTGATACTGAAAGATTCTGTCCAAATGGTTTGTATACATTCCACTATGATTCAAATACAGCTTACTTAGGAGCTCGCTCCTGTCTGAATCATATGGCAAACAGGATGTGCTGTTGATGCTTTGTTTTCCCTAAGTGAATTATAAGGTCCTTGGGCATGGGAGGCATAGTATATTATTTGTTTAAGTCTGTGTCTTGCAGGAAATCAAAACATTTGTTGTTTTGGTTTACTTAATTTCATATTATTTTGTACTTGTTTTATGGTATGAATGGTTTATCTTATCAATCTGATTTCTCATGTATTGTAAGAAATTAGTTTTAAGACACACGCATAGAGTGGAGTTTTTATAACTTTTGATATGTTTTTGTCTCCGGAAGAGATTATTTAGATGTACTTTTATGTGTTTTTGCAGTTTATATTCAAGATGTCTTAGTATTAGCACCTATCTTTTGGTAACTCCTGAAGAAATTTATTTTCCTGTCTGTCATGTTGACTATTCTAAATGTTAAAAATAAAATAAAATTGGTAAGTGAAAGGGGAGCTGAAATGCAGATGTTCCTTTCCTATTGTCTGTTGCTTGAAATCGGACATCACAAAGCACCTTTCTGACCTTCTGTGATATAATTATTTATTTTCAAATCCATATTGCTGTGGAAATTCAGCTCAACAGGAAGAAGTTCCTGATGTCTTATTTAATACCACACCTCTATGAGTTGTCCTCTCTATTTTTTCTTGAAGTTAGACACTGGCAAAACTACTGTCATTGCCCTTGCTTTTTGTCTTTGCTGCACATTTACTTTCCGACAGGCTTAAATAATGGCTAAAATGGTTGAAATGATTTATGCCTGTAGAGTGATGTCTTCATTTGCTCTATTCACATTTCTTTTTTTACTAATGGTCTGGTGAACACCTAGTGTAGGTGCGTTTTATTAGAGAGTATATTCCCTCTAAATGCTGTTCCTAAGCTGAAAGAAATGGGCCATAATCATATAAAAATAAAGTATCTCTTTGTACAATTTACAAGAAATGGAATGTTCTTATTCCTGAGGCATAGAACATAAGGGACTTTTTTCTCTCACTCAAAGATTGCTCTTTCTGCTAATGTTGATTAAGTGGACCACGTCAACAGCTGTTGTGACGAATAGAAAACGAATGTGTCTATTCAACATCTCAACTGAAAAGAGTAAATCTCTTGAAGTTTCTAGTTATCTACAGTTTTCTTCTTCCTGCTAAGACAGGAGAGATGGCTTCCAGTCTCTACAGATTGCTTCACTCCTAGTTCATAAAATTGCAATTAATAATGGTGAGCTAAGATCATTCTGGACTTGATGTACTGCCCTATCATCATTGAAAGAGAGTCCTTAAATCTGCTGTTTAACAACTTATAGGGACTTTGCACTGATTAATTCATCTGGTCATAGTCTCAAGGCTGACACGGCATCTTGTAGGCCTTCCATTCCATTGGGATCAACATCATCATTTTATAAGAAATGAGCTTACTGCTTTATAGGCTTAGTTGGAGAGAAATTTCAAACGTCAGCTGTAGGATATGCCACAGGAATTTAATTTGTTGACCTATGAGAACACAGAATATCTCATCTTTTACTGAACTTTCTAAACATAAAATTAGGTTATCAGAGAATCAAAATGATTCTGACCCTTGAACTTCAGTAGAAGGCCAACACATTTAAGTTTAAGTACTCTCCTTCCTGAAATGTTCAGCGCTCCATCCACAGCACCATGTCAGGTTCTTAAGAAAATACTGTCCCTTATGGAGAAGAGCACTGAAAGTCAGGTCATGGGTACTGGCTCATGGAGTCAACATCATTTAGGAGCCACACAGCATCTGTTCTCCCTCTATTCTGGTGCGGAATTCCCTGAATTCCCTCTGAAGAAGCATCTCCATCCCTTTAGGAGCTGTCTTGTTGCATTGGCAGTCAAGTTTCCCTGCCTTGCCTAACCACAAGGGGGACTCGTGGCCAAAGCTATTGAGCTTTCTTCCTTGGGATTTGGAGTCTTGAGTGTAAGAAGACAGAAGAGTATGTAGAGCCAATTTGTTCTAGGAGTGGTGACCCGAGTATGTTGTTAAGTCTTGCTATCTGTGGGCGCCTGGGTGTCTCAGTGGGTTAAAGCCTCTGCCTTCGGCTCAGGTCATGATCTCAGGGTCCTGGGATCGAGCCCCGCATCGGGCTCGGGCTCCCTGCTCAGCAGGGAGTCTGCTTCCTCCTCTCTCTCTGCCTGCCTCCCTGCATACTTGTAATCTGTGTGTGTGTGTGTGTGTGTGTGTGTGTGTGTCAAAAAAATAAATAAAATCTTTTTTTTTTTTTTTTAAAGTCTTGCTATCTGGATCAGGAGAGCTAGATTGGTTTTTGCCCATTCTGGACCAGGATTTTCTCTCTAGACTCTAAACTACCTCCAAGCCTTCCAATAAATTCCTCTTTTTATGAATTTAGCTAGAATCACTGTCTGTTACTTTTTTCCCTCAAGAACTATGTGATGAATAATTTTATGTGTCAATTGGCTAGGCTAATGGATACCCAGGTAGCTGGAAAAATATTATTTCGGGTGTGCTTGTAAGGGTGTTTCAGGAATGGATTAACATTTGAATTTGTAGTCTTTTTTTTTTTAAATAAGCTTTCACCAGTGTGGGTTGGCATCATACAATCTGTTAGATGAAGCAAAAAGGCAGAAGAAAGGCAGATTTTCTCTTCATTTGAACTAGAATATCTATCTCTTGTGCCCTTGGACACTTGCACTCCTGTTTCTTGGAACTTGTTACTTGGACCAGGATTTGCATCATTGGCTCATAGAAATTGGGACTTGGTTGGGCACTATACTGTTGGCTTTCCTGAGCCTCCAGTTTGTACACAATTGATCATGAGACCTCTCAGCCTCCATAATTGTGTGAGCCAGTCCCTCATCATAATAAATCAATCAATCTATCTATCTATCCATCTATCTATCTATCCATCCATCCATCCAGCTATTCTATTTGGTTTCTTTGGAGAACCCTGACTATTAAAAACCATTAAAGCTTTTTTGTAATTATTTTGAAATTATTATATTTTGAAAGTATTGTGTTATCCTTTGTTAGTCTCTTACCTTACATTCTTTTGAGAATAAAATGTAGTGGAATATTTTTACTACAATATAAAATATATCTTTTGCAAGAATTTCCAGGGTAATGATTGCATTGGAATCCAAATTGCTGACCAAGTTCTATGGAAGGTTTGAAGCTCTGTTCCTGAGCAAACTCTCCAGACTCATTTAATGCCAACCTTCTTTTGGGTTGAGATGTTCCAGACACTTTTGTTTTCGTTCACTTAATTCACCAAGAACATGACATGTTCTTTCCTGTCTTAGTCCTTCACCTGAAATTTTATTTCATTTCCTTCACTCGCCCCATTCACAAATGCCTTCTCATTCTTAGGTCTAAGCAAAATCTCTAGCAGACTTTCCCCATCAACATGGGTCAGAGTGAACAACTGATCTCATATATCCTATTGCTCACTTGATAGTCTTCATGGGTTGCCTCATAAACATTTCACACTTAACCTGACCTACCCAGATCTTCTGATTCTCTCACCTCCAGCCAGTTTTTCTTTCATTCTTCTCCATTCAGCGTTACTGTCGCGCAGTGTCTCAAACCAGAAGTCAACCTTGACTCATTTCTTTGTATTACCCCATGTGAATGCACCGGTGAGTTTAGTTGCCCTACCTCCCAAATAGATGCCCATCTCAATTTTCCCACTTTCACCTTCAAAGTTTTATCCTATTCCAGTTATCGTCTTTTGCTTGGTCAACTGAAATGTCTTCTAATTTATGTCTGCATACACTCTTGGCTTCATACAATATAAGTGACTGTATGTTCCCTTGTTTGGATCATCATGGCTTTTAATTCCAATTAGAAAAAAAATATCCAAATTCCTGACTGTGGCCAGAAAGGTCCTACATTATTTCCAACTTGAGTACCTTCCTTTGCCTTCTTTCCCCGCTCTGTCCTTTCCTCCCCTTGAGCCATGCTGAGCCATACTATTTACACAGCCTCGTCTCCTTGTTGGATTGCTTTTCCCAGATTTGGCACAGCTGGCTCTTTCTGGTCTTTTAGGTCTCGACTCAAATATTTCTCCCTCAGAACTTCTTCTGATTATAAAGAATAATTCCCATGCCAATCTCTATCACATCATCTTGCTACAAAGCTTCAAAATAATTACCCTTGTAAAATTAATCATGTTCTTGTTTTCTTATTTATACGACTTGCAAGGGCATATTTTCACATCTAACTTTCCCTTTCAATTGTGTTTAAAAGCAAAACAACATTGTATTTGGAGGTTACTTTTTACTCACCTGTAGGTTATTAGGGAACACATTTTTACAAGCTAATGGAGTACAGGAATAAGAGTTAATGATTCCATTTTGTGTGTATACATAATAGAAGGCATTTCAAGATATGCTATTTGTGGCAGTTAACAATTGAAAATGGACATTAGCGTGTCTTAACTTTTGAGGTAGACACAAAAAAAGCCCCTTTAAAAATGAGAATTATCTGAGAGAAAGAACTAGCGTCAATTAACATTAGTCATTATAATAAAGCACCTAAATACATGAGTTCCCAGAGCCAGGGACTGTGGTATCTTCAGTCTTGGCATCTTTATTTCTTTGCTTAACACACTGTCTGTGAGTTCAAGAAGAGCTTCATCAAATGGGTTACTGAGTTGAATAAAATATGCATTTTGGAACTGTTTTAATGCCCATGATCTGAAATTATTTTTTGAGCAAACGAAGTAAACTCTCTTCACTTAGAATTAAGGGAAGGCCAGTGAATGTATGAATGTCAATAAATGTGAGAGTCTCACTTATTCGCTGTCTCATTTGCAAACAAACATCCATCAGGAGTGAGATAGGATTCTTGGATTATGGGTTTGAGGTTTGGCATTTTATTGGAAAGGGAATTTGGGGAACATGGTTTTTGGGATCTCTAGGCTATTTTCATTATCTTGGATTACTAGACTCTAATATTCATGAATTCTGATTAAATGATAATCAGTGCTGTCAAGTTGCCAAGTCATTGTTGACCTAACCCCTCTACTTCAATGCTAAATACGTTTAGGGAAGTTTACTTTAAAATGTATTTAGTAATAAATTTGAAATCATCAAAGAGCCTAGTCACCATGTAACTGTTTCTATGAAAGGAGCCATACTTAATTACAAATAACTACGGAATTCTTATTTTTCATGCTCTTTTCTCCCTGGCATTTATGGGAGGTGAGAGCAAAGCTTGTACATTGCCTGCCTTCCTTCTTTTCTTTGACCATACCCGATTTTGAAGTATGTATTTTCTCATTGGAGTTTCTCCCAATTTAGCAACTCTTGGATGGAGTGAACACCCAGTGAGATTATGAAACTGTGCCTTGTTACGCTGTGAGCACACTTACAACTTGGGCTGATCTTGTTCTTCCCTGTGCTTATTACAGCCATAAAAAGAATGTTTCACTAAAACAATTACAGACAGCTATTCTTTTGAAGGACAAAGTTTTATTTCAAGGTTCTTAATTTTACCTTTTTTAGGTCAAACACTTGTGTGCTCATACCTATAAATGTGTGTGTTTATTTATATATATCTGTGCCAATGCAGCGATATTTACGGAAAAGTGCCTTTTAGGAAATTGTAATAGATTTCGTTTAGAGATACAAGCTCTTGGGACAGAAGTTACAAACTGTTACCCTCCGGGCCACAATAGACTCGCAGAACCTGGCTTCATTTGTCCTGCCTGGTGCTTTATTATTGCTGAAATCTGGAGATTTCATGCAGAAATCTGGATTTCTGTCTTCTCCTGAAAAATCCAGAGACACTGTAAAAAATTCTGTGCCGTTCAAACACTGGTGATGCTGTGATTTTAAACTGCAAATGGCAACAATTTAAAGTCTTCCATCCTTTCATTTTGATGTTTCTCTTCCGTATCAAATGGTGTAAGGTACAAGCACTAAAATGCTTACCCAGAATGCTCCCTGGCCTAATGGGGTATTACATGCCATCTTATTCCACCTGTAATTTCCCCCCCAATTTCTATGTTATATCAATTTTTCCTTCATAAAGTTTTTCACATTTGGGCCTATTTTCTTCCTCTCCTTGTTATGACTTTTATCCAGGTTGTTTTCCTCACTTCTGGGCTACTGAATGAATGCATTGCCGTCTAAGTCATCGCCGTCCCTCCTGCTTTAAACTTGCCTCTGCCTGTCCCTTCCCACTCTGCACAGCAGTGACAGATTATATCCCCCAATTCCCCTTCAGTATATTCCTCACCACCCTGAGACCTGTCGTGACAACCGAGACCCTGTGTCCAGAGACTTAGCTTGGACTTAGCCTCAGTCTGTTTGTTCCCCACAGTTCGTGTCAACCCATACACAGATGACTAGCCAACAGGCCCATTTCCCTTGCACCAAAGCAGGGGTCTTCTAGTCCAATTCCTCTGCTCCCAGTTGTCTCTCTCCTCCTCCCCATCTGTGCAAATAGACCCTGAGCTCCTGTAAGACCTCCTTTCTCACCTACTTTGGTACACACTTGTGCGCCATGGTTCATCTTGCCTCGTACATATTTCAAAATTATATGGTGTTTCTCTGATGGTCTTAAAACAGAGTTTCTACACGTAAGGTCTATGCACACCTTACTTCAGAATCAGCCTGTCTTGCTCTTCAGCATTTCTTCCTGAGCTTTCTATATACTCCTGAATTCTTTAAGTTGGGGCCTGGGAATCTGATAAATCTCAAATTTGGAAAGTCTGGCATTTAAAGGCAAGATGACAAATAGTGGTACAAGATTGCCTGATGGTTTGATAGGAAATCAAATAAGAGTAAGTTAATTTTATAGTGAGTACATTTTCAGGCCTGCCAGCCTGTTTCTCAAACACTTTTTACTCTAATTGTGGATAGCAGTTCTGGGTGTGACTTTCGCCCGCTCTTTGACCCCATGGCCAAGGCCTTCAGGCACACGAGATCCATCCCATCCAAGAGCAAGTAGAAGATAAACAAGAGCCTCTTTGCCTTCCAGGCAAAAGCAAGACAATTAGACAACCCTACTCCCCCCCCCCGCCCTTTTTTTAATGGTTCTATACTGTGCTCATGCCTTGTCTCCAGTAATGCCATGATGAAGAAATGTTGAATCACGTTGGATAAACTGAATTAATTTTTGAAGTTGAGAAATTTGAAGGATCATCAGTTCTCAGGTTGGCAATGATGGTGGTAACTCCTGTGGGTTGCATGCTCACTCTTGAGGCCAGACATCAGGTCATTGCTTTCTGTAGGTAACCCCAGGGCAGGCTTGCCCCAACCCTAACTGGGCATTGCTAGGATTCCTTATGTAGTAACAACAGGGAGTGTTCAGCTGGAGTTGCAGGGGAGGGCAAGAGACACAGTGATGCAAGAAGCAACTACTTTCGTCATTTGTGGAAAAAAAAATCGATCAACTTTAAAGCATGAAATTTCATTTCTTTGAAAGTGAGGTGTTGATAAATTTAAAGTATGGATTGATAACCATTAGAGGAGTCACTGTGACAAAGCGGATGAAGGGCAAGGACAGAATCTAGAACTGGGTTCAAGATTCAGGTTGCCACGGGCACCTGGGTGGCTCAGTCGGTTAAGCATCTGCCTTTGACTTGGTCCTGGGATCGAGTCCTGCATCTGGCTTCCTACTCAACAAGGAGTCTGCTTCTCCCTCTTTCTCTGCTTCTCCCCCCTGCTCATGCACTCTCTCTCACTCTCTCTCAAATAAATAAAATCTTTAAAAAAAAATAAAAGATTCAGGTTGCCACATAACTATTCTCCAGGTTTGAGCAGATCCAAAGTCTCTCTGAACTTCAGTGCTTTAATCTGTAAAATGGGGACAACGCTGCAGCACAACCAATTATTGTAGGGACTAAATGGAGGAATTTATGTAAAATACTATAAAAATATACAGTGCTGTTACTGTTACAGATTGATCAAAGTTTGAATCAAGAGCACAGAAAGCATAGTTATCTTATTTGGAATCATGCTTTAAAAAGGGATAGAAGGGCGCCTGGGTGGCTCAGTGGGTTAAAGCCTCTGCCTTCGGCACAGGTCATATCTCAGGGTCCTGGGATCGAGGCCCGCGTCGGGCTCCCTGCTCAGCGGGGAGCCTGCTTCCTCCTCTCTCTCTGCCTGCCTCTCTGCCTACTTGTAATCTCTCTCTCTGTGTCAAATAAATAAATAAAATCTTTTAAAAAAATTAAAAATAAAAAGGGAAAGAAACTCCACAGTAATAATGAAATCATATCCCCATAGTCTCACCAAGTAGGTATCACAGTCCCTGGCTAAGTAAGGAATCTGACGCTCAGGGAGGTTAGGTAAACTGCCACAGTCACACAAGCCAATAAATAGCTGAGCTGAGATTTAAAAACCACACCTGCCTGCTTTAAATGCTCTGTTCTCACTACTGCACCAGTTTGCCTTAAAAAAAAAAAAATAGCCAGCACATATACTTTTTCTTAACATTAAAAAAAAAAAAGACATTTATGTTTGAAAACTAACTCATCCTGATAATTCCCAATTAAGATGTTGTCATCGAGCATCTGGCTCAATTTCCTTTTATGAAATATAGTAAACATAATTTGAGTATGGCTTAAATGAAGTGTCCAAATGGAATAAAACAGGTCACCTGGGAAATTAGATTTTATAGATTACAAGAATTCAATGCCTAAATCGTACTTAATGGATGCAATTTTTTAAAAAAATTCTTCAGGAGACAATTGACTGTTCTATCAATTTTACTGTTACTTCTATGTGAGACAGCTATAGCCTGGGGCAACGAAAGCAAAAATAAATAATACAAACTTCAGTCTAAGTAGTAGCGAAGAACACTTTCTTCATGGGTGTGGGGTTCACAAGAAAAACCAAGGGGGATCTCGGACTCAAGTTCAATTTTTTACTTCTACCTTGTATTTTAAAATATCCTATTTAAAAATATTTAATAAAGAGAAGATAGAGAATTTTCTTGCCCTGTGGTTTTTGGAATAGTTTTGAGTTGGTACTAGCCTTTATCCAGAGACAGAGTCTGCAATAGAGATGAACTCCAGCCATTAATTTCAGTTACTGGGTCATCTGGCGGAAAAAAAATCATCTTTTTTTGCAAAGTCAACACTTTTCGAATGGGAGTGGGATTAAGGATGAGAGCGGATGTGAGTCTATGAAGGGGGAGGTGTTGATTTAAACACTGTAGAAAAACATCTGAGCATTACTATGCCCTGACAAGTAACTTCAGTATCTTTCCTTTGAAAAACTGTGCCAGGCGGTGGTAAAATTCACATACGATAGAGTCCCCACAGTCTGGGATCAAATCCCACCTCTGTCACTTGCTAATTGTGTGATCTGAGGCAATTGTTCTTGAACTCTCTGAAATTCTCTTTGCTCACCTGAAAATTAGAAATAGTTACTGCTTCCTCAGATTGGTATGATGACTGAGCATAATCCTCGATACACACGGTGAGTGTGGTTGATGTCATTATTATTGTTTGGTTGTCCTAGAGCTTCCTTGACATAAACATTCAAGTCCCCCATGACCTTATAAAACAATTTTGAGGAATGGCAACTACCTAAGAGTCTCTTTACAATTGGATAGATTCATGCAATAGTCTACAAGGGGCATATCTATTGAGATAAAATGTTAATTCAGTTTCCTTTAAGAGGCATTAAAGATAGTCATAAAATGAAAAGATTATAAAACCAAACCTTCTAGTAAATAATCACGAGTTTCTCCATATTTTCAAAAGTGCACAAATTTGTACTCATCTTAGGAGAACATATCGATTTGTGTGTGTATTTCAAGCAACCGTCCTACCCACGCTAGGCCCTGGGCCGGCAGCATTCTCCCCTGGGAAGGTGGCTTCTCTAATTGCAGTGAATGGTGATTCTATTTGTAGACATCACTTCCTACAGCGTGCATTTCTTTCTGTGATTATTATTTAAAAAATACTTCTTCTGAAATTATTTAGTCTTCTTGGCTGTATAGGAGAGCATTCTCTAGCATAAGAATCTCACAGATAATTTGTATCTGGGTTGAAAATGTATATTCTCTCATCAACAAAATAATCAGTGTTTACTGCAGCATAGGGAATACAAAAAGCATTTTAGTACTGAGGACACTCAAACTACCACGTGCCCCCCCCCCCAAAAAAAAGGAAGAAAAAGAAAACCAGAAGTACTAACATTATTTGAACTTCTGGGACATTTTCTTCCTTCTCCCACACTACCTCTTGCTAATAAACAAAAACACAAATTTTTTCACATTGATAGAAAATCAAAAGCAAGAGGACTTACCTTCCTTTAACCAAGAAATGTTATTTTTATCATTTTCGAAATGCTCAGCTGTTCTTACTTTTATCTTTTCCAGCTCAGTTTCTGCCATCTAAGTGGAAACAGAATTTGTGATATAAAAAATTCATTAAGAACCGGAATTTATAACATTGAGCTTTATATTTAGAGACTACTGCAATATTATAGGAAAATTTTATCTCTATAATTTTTCAGTTCGCTGTCTAGTGTTAAGTCTTACATTTTATCCATTTGTAGTATTTTAAAACATTGACAGTGAGAACTAAACTTTATATGATGGTTCATTTTTCAGCAGTAAAGATGGCCATAAGATCTAATAATTTCTAAATACAAAAGAATAACAGATTAACAACTAGTAACAGATTTGTAAAAAAAAAAAACCATTCAGTTGCTGTTTTAATGTCTTTTTTATAGTCTATAAAAAAGCATGCTGCAAAGTGATATACAAAGATACAACCAATAATAAAACTCAAAAGGACCTTTGCAGCAATTTACTGGACCCAGTGAGAACCTTACGACCTAAGTCAGGCCAAGTAGAGCTCCCTGAAGGTGCTGAGACCTAGTAATGCACCTTCAGTGCATTTGCACTTGACTTGAATGGCTTGCTTGTGGGGAGCTAGGAGGCTCCACTTGAATAAGCACTTCAGTGTAACTTACTTGCGTCTTCCCAAAGGAGGAGGCCCAAGGCGTGGGACAGGGGAGCAGCCTGGTGATGCTCTGGGCAGCCTTCCTTGTTGTCTCTGGATGTCCAGCATTCCTCCACCCTGCCAGAAGTGAGCGGAGAAGAAAATACGCTCCCTCCCTGGGTGGTGCTAGATTTGTCTAGCTGCCAGAAGCATCTAACGTGCGGCTGAAAGGTTTTTTTTTTTTTTTTAAGGTAATATAAAGCCTGTGGTTCAAAACAATAAAAACCTTTTCCAGGCCAGCACTTATTTAAAATGACACTCTGCAAGATAGGGTACAAATAATGAACTCTTTTCCAATTGACTGTTTCTCTAGTCCCTTTCTTTCCACACCCACCATTCATCACTTAGGGGGTTAATTGTAAAGGCTATAGAAAAAAAAAAAACATACATGAAAAATAGACCTGGTCTTTGTGGGTTAAAAGAAAAGGAAGGGAAATCTCTACAAAGCTTTCTTCTCCAGAAGTCCATCCTGCAGCTGACATTTTGAAGAGCAAGAAACATTTCAAGCTTTTTTTTTTTTTCTTTTGAGAGTCTGCACATAATCCAAAAAGGATTTGGAGAAACATTTTAAAAGAGGATTTGTCATTAAATTCTTTGTCAAAGATCATACAGTTTTCAACTGAAAGTTAACAACACAAAGTATAATCCTTAGTTATGCATGATGATAAATAGTCCATCATTTCTAAATGTTATCTTTTTTTTTTCCTTCATGGAAAATAATCTTTATTTTTTGGCCCAAAGTGGTGTTCCTCCTCCAGTGTCCCGGACAACTGTCTGCTCTCTGATCACCTTATACCCATTACATCACATTTACCAAGTTCATTTCTTATACTTTGCTTCCAGTTTCATCATCTTTAAAAACTCCCTTGATTATCCAATTTTCATACTGGGACAACTTTCACTTCCTCCCACTATCAGTAAGATAAAATTCTTCAGGTAGCTAAGGAAGGCCTCGAATGGTTGGATTCTATTTAGCATTATGTTTAAATTATGGCTTCAAGTCTTAATAGTTCTCCAGGTGCCTAACCTTTTACTCCAACCTAATTGTAATGCTCCTATTCCTTGAATTTGCCCACTTCTGTTATTAACACTCCAGAAATAAATCCTCAAAATTCCATTCCTACTTCCACCTTGAAGCCTTCTTGATGCCTCTCCCCTGGAAATGACTGCTCCCTACTGTGATCCCACTTGGGACTTCTGATATAATCATCTCCATTTTGGTGTCACGTAAACCTGTCTTATCTTCCTCCTAAGACTGTAAACGCCAGGAGGACTCAGCCTAGATCTCAGCATTTTCTGTATCTTGCTCAGTGTGTGGTTTCTCTAATTGCAGTGAATGGTGATTCTATTTGTAGACATTACTTCTTACAGCATGCATTTCTTTCTATGATTATTATTGAAAAAAATACCTCTCCTCAAATTATTTAGTCTTTTCAGTTATAAAGGAGAGCATTCTACAGCATAAGAACATCACAGATAATATGTATATGGGTTGAAAATGTATATTCTACAGATCAATAATGAAATAAAACCAGCATATACAATTGGTGGTGTTTTCCTTTGTCCCAAAGTCTTAGGATACACCTATTACAAAATTCCTTTAGGTTGTCTCTTTCCTATAGTTAGGGCCCTTTTTTCCTAGTCTAATGAAGTTGGATTTATTGACCTGTGACAATGAAGAGGGCACACCATTGGAAAAATGGGCTTCTCAGTAGAGGAAAATAAAAGTGGACTTAGTAAAGTGTTTGGGAAAGTGTTAGATTAGGGGAGGGATTAAGGAAGAGGAGTTTCACTCTTAAATGGGTGTGTCCTGTTGTAGCATTTTAGTTCCCTTACTCATTCACTTGGTGACCTCATCTAATTTTCTTAATAGTTTAGGCATTGTCCTTTGGAAAAGCATATTATCTAAACATTTATGTATTAGTGGGCCTGGAAGAAATTTGGTAGGTAATAATTACGGCGATCTTAAAACAATGAACAGAGACAACATAGAAGGTAAGAAAAAGTAAGGTAAAAACCAGCTAGTGGAGAAGAGACAGTCAACCAACCAGGAGAGAATAATGAATGAGCAGGAACACTGTTTGAATGTATTATTCCTCCCAGTTGATTTTCAGTTATATTTTTATATAAGCCTATATGGTTAATGAAACTTTTTTTTTCTTTTTTCTTTTTTTTTTTTAAGATTCAAAATGGAATTTGGTTCTTTCTAGGATTTTAAGTCATCTAACCTCTTTTTCCATGTAGTTGTAAGGCAGAGAACCTGTGAGCCTGTGATGCTTCTAGGGTCAGATTCTGTGGTCATTTTTATGTATTTTATTTAATTTCATCTAAACTACTTTCCAATTATCTGTCCTAAGGGCAGTCCATAACTCAAACTCCTGTCCACATTTCTTACATTGGAGATTACAGATAACTCTTGCTTCTGGTTTATTCTCTGATTATTCTTGATATCTACATCTTTTCTACTTGTTTCACTTTTGCAGTTACTATGATACAATTATTTGAGAACCAGTGTTAAGTAAATTGCAAACTTTAAAATCCCTTTGCAAGAGTTGTCCTGAGGAGGGAATTTTTATGAAGACAAAATCCATTTCTAACTTGGAAATGCCTAATTTTGGGCAATATGATTCTCAACATGTTCTAACACTTAAAATATTTACTATTTTGTTTTATCCGTTTTCTTTGCTGAGCCTCTCACTGCCCTCTGATTTTGCCTTTGCCTTTTCAATTGGCTTTGATCTTTAAGAGTGTTTGACATTATTTGAATTTTCTGTGTGGAATTTCGTTTAATTTGGAGGAGCACAATTTTTTGAAATCAGACAATTCATTCTGAATTCTATTCTTGTCTTTATTTTATCCATTATTATGAGACGTGTAGATGTTAATAAGTACCATATTTAATTTCCTTCATCTACTTTATCAATAAAGATGGTAAGAATTTTTTCCTGAGTCAAATTGTATATCACTACTGTCCTTGCGAGTGAGACATTGCATTAAGGGTAGTGCATACTCGTGCCAAACTTTAAACCGTTTATTCATTCACCTAGAGATGTCCTTGGGCAACAAAACAGTCTCTTGAGCTGGACTGAGCCTTGGGATGAATGAAATAAATCACAGTTGATGGTAGGAAGTGAAGAGAAACCAAATCTAATGAATCTTAGGCCTAGCATGGAAACAGTAGATGGTCCAAAATGAAGGTAGAAAGTGACAAATCAGCCTCAGGAGTCAGGCTGGTTTAACTAGAATTCAAAGAGAATGTATTTTAAAAAGGAACCCCTCCCAGATTGTGTTCATTGTGTCCACTTAAAATAACGAGCTAAACAATTCAACCCCAAGGATGTGATTTCAAGGCTCAAGTTTTCTTGTTAAATTCTGTTTTGGTTTTCTTTTCTAAATAGGGATAGTGGGAATGTGCTCTTTTTATAATTCCATTCCTTTTATTTTGACTCATGCATCAGTATTTCTAGTTCCTAGTCAAAATCTGATTAAAGGCAGAAACTTAAAGGACAAACTCTCCAGTAGAAGGCAATCTTTGCCAAGAGCAAAACCTGTGATCATTGTATGTTTCATGTTCTTGTTTCTGTAAAAATAAAATAATAAAATCGAATGCATGAAGCTAGAGCCTTCCTTAACAGACAAATAATTATGTGCTATCAGCAGCAAAGGCAGTCTTAAGAGGGAAGTATATTACCCATACAGGCCTATCTCAAGAAGCAAGAAAAGTCTCAAATACACAACCTAAACTTCCACCTAAAGGAACAGCAAATAAAGCATAAAGCCAGCAGAAATAAACAATATAAAAACAAACAAAAACCAGTAGAATGGATTAACAAAACTAAGAGTTGTTTCTTCAAAAGAATTAATAAAATTGATAACCCCCTAGCCAGGCTTTCCAGAGAGAGAGAGAGAGAGAGAGAGAGAGAGAGAAAGAGAGAGAAAGAGAGAGAGAGAGAGAGAGAAAGGACCCAAATAGATAAAATCATGAATGAAAGAGGAGAGATCACAACTAACACCACAGTAATACAATTATAAGGGAATACTGTGAGAAATTATATGACAACAAACTGGGCAACCTAGAAGAAATGGACAGATTCCTAGAATCTGCCAAATAATTATGTGCTATCAGATTACTCTTTTTTGTTGTCTTCAAGATCATTGCATTGTCACTTGCTGTTTTTTCTAAAACAATGAAATTGTATGTGTAATGGGTCACTATGATATTAATCAATGTGGAGAGAACTCACCAATGCAGATTTTTGGATTTGAGGTATGAAATTTGTAGAGCAGAGTTTTTCTGAAGGATTAGTGGATTGGATCCAAATGGAAATGTTATAGGAAGTTGTGCTATTCTTTGGCAGTATGTTTTCTGCTATAGTATGGAATCTCTATATTATTTAGTACAGTTACTTAAAATGTTTTCAATAACCATTCTAATGACCCAATATATACCATCAAATATTTTGTGTTTTTAACATTCTCTTTGGGATTTTTTTGCCTCAATACAAAAATACACATGGAGTAAATAAACATTGATCCAAAACATCAGAGGCAAAGGTAAATAAAACAAGAAGAAAATTCCATATTTGTAACACAGGCTTTCCCAGGGAAAGGTTACAGCTAACACCACAGGCATACCAATTCAAGGATTTATTAGATGTTACATCTCATCAAAAGTTTAGGTTCAAGAAATAACACTCAGGGATATAAAATATATTAAGTTTTATCCTTGTTTCATGCCAGATCATTAAAAAGAGCTGTTTACCTTTACCAAATTATTTTTATACCTTATAGAGTTCCTTTTACTGACTTAGATGTTGGTTGGCATTGAAAAAAGATTTAAACATGTCAATGACACTCACTAGTGGGTTTATTATGAAGATTTTTGGTTCCTCAGAATTATGATATGCATCCTTAACTTAATGCAGTCCACTTAGTGTAAATATTGTTCCACTTCACGTTAAATGTAATAACTTTATAACTGTATAATTCCACTTACACACTCCTTTAAACTATTATTTTCATATATTGTACTTTACAAATCTTAGGATCTGAGCAGTGTTCATGTGTGTGTGTTTGTGTGTGTGTGTGTGTGTGTTTAAACAGTCAGTTGTCTTTTAAAGAATTAGGAGAAGAAAAAAAAAGATAATTCTTTTAATGTTAACCCACGAGTTGCAATTTCTGCCTTTCAGCAGACTTCAGTTTTCATTTGATTTCATTCCTCTTCAGCCTAAAGAGCTATTCTATTGTTCTTGTTTGGTTTGCCATTTTTGTTTTGTTTTGTTTTGTTTTGTTTTTTTAGTTTTGGTCTGTTTTTGTCGTTGTTTTTGTTTTTAACCATTCCTTGAAGTTCAGGTCCACTGGTGACAAACTCAACTTTGTTCATCTAAAAACCTTTTTAGTTCACTCCCATTTGTGAAGAATATTTATCCTAGATATAGAATTCTTGATTGCCAGTTTTTTCCTCCCCCACTCCCTCCCTCCTTTCCTCTCTTCCCTCCCTCCTTCCTACATCTAACATGTCTTTTCCCCTCTCTGGTCACTTTAATTTTCTTTTCTTTTTCTTTGGTTTTCAGCAGCCTGACTATAATGTGTTCAGGTGTAATTTTCTTAGTATTTTTTGTTTTTCTAATTAGGTTTTTCTGAGATTCTAGTTTCTGCAAGTTGGTTGATGTTTTTTTTACCAAATTCAGGGTACTTGGGGCCATTATTTCTTCAGATATTTTTCTTCCCTTTTCCCTCTGTTCTCTCCCTCTAACATTCCAATTACACATATGTTAGACTCCTTAATATTTTCACACAGGTCACAGAGGCACTGCTCATGTTTTCCCAGTTTTTGCTCTGATTGAATAATTTCTATAGAGTTGCCTTCAAGGTCAGTAACACTTTCTTCTATAGTCCTCAATCTACTATTAAGGCAGTCAGACATATTTTTAATTTTAGATATATCTTCATTTTAGATATACTAGAATTTACATTCTATTTGGTCATTTCCAATAATTTCCACTTCTTTGCTGATAATACCTATCTCTCATTATCACCATCTTTTCCTTCAGTTTCTTGATTGTATCTATTATAGCTAGTTTAAAGTCATCATCTGGCAATTCCAACATCTGTAACTTCTAATGACTGTTTGTTTTCTTGGTTATAGGTTACATTTTCTTGGTTCTTCAAGTGTGTAGTAATTTTTTATTATACCCTCGATATTTTAGATGATACAAGGGAGTCTTACATTATGCTGCATTCTTTTAGAGAATGTTGAATTTTATTCTAGCAGTTAAATTACTGGCAGATATTTTGTATCCTATCAGGCTTGGTTTTATGTTTTGTTAGGGTGGGTCAATTTACTTTCTTTTCTTAGTTCTATGATTGTAGCTCATGCTAAAAGATCTGGTTGTTATAGCCAAGTTATGTGCTTTCCTAGGTCTTAACTAAATATCCAAAGTGGTCAGTGAGATATGTCCACTCTAGTTGGGCCAGACGTTCTAATGCTTTATTAACCATGGTAGCCACGTTAATTGCTCAGCCCCACAGAAGTTACTTTTTGCAAGATATTTAGTGTCTTTTTTTTTTTAAGATTTTATTTATTTATTTATTTCACAGAGGGAGAGAGATCACAAGTAGTCTGAGAGGCAGACAGAGAGAGAGGAGGAAGCAGGCTCCCCACTGAGCAGGGAGTCCGATGTGGGCCTCGATCCCAGGACCCTGAGATCATGACCTGAGCTGAAGGCAGAGGCTTTAACCCACTGAGCCACCCAGGCGCCCAAGATATTTAGTGTCTTATCCTGTGCATGCACAGTCAAGAACTTAGCCAAGACTACTTGTGGTGAACTCTGCCCCTTCCCTACTTCGTGCTGCTCTCTCATCTCCAGAATCCTGCCCTGAAAACTCTAGGCACTTCAGTCTCTGACTCTTCAATTGAGCACATCTCTTACTCTATGTGCAGTCCACCTACTTGCACTATGGTAGGGAGATGGCTGCCAAGACAAGAAACAGAGCAAATGTATAGCTTATTTTTTGTAGTTTCCTACTCTCAAGGATTATAGTATGGTTCTGTCTATTGTCTAATGTTGAAAAATAGCTTCCTCATTTATTTTGTCTGGTTTTATAAGTATATATGAAGAAATGCAAGTACAGTGCCATTTATTCCATTGTGACAGAAAGAATTTTCTTTCTGTAGAAAGAATTTTAAAAATTCCTTTACCAGTGTCCTTCCAATCAAGAAGACATCAGAGATAGCATTCTTTCTCATCCCCTGGTACAGGGCAGTTGAACCTAGAACAAAGGGTGTCTTATCTTTGTGATTCAAATTTCACTTTATTTTAAATTCATAGAAGAATCAGTAGTTTTGAAAGCAAGTCCTTTTTATGATAAGTACCAAAGAATTAAGATCACATTTAAGCCATAAATCACATATTAGGTAAAAATACAAAATTGCTTAAAAGTAGTGCTTGAGCTAATCACCCTACCAAATTAAATTTTGACAAGTGAGTAGGAAGGGAGTTTGAAGGGGATGTCTGACTCTGGTTTAGATGCTGAAAGTTCATTAAAAAGGAATTTGATGCATTATTGTCTTAGATCATCCTAGAAAGAGAGGGATAGTAGGATCTCCAGGTAATCCAGAGAATAGCAGTAGAATAGATCTTTGCCCGCCTTCCTAGAAGCACCTTAGTGGTTTTCAATACTTAGAAAAAAAATCTCTGCATCCAACGTGGCATCTAAGTATCAATAGATACTAAGATGGAGAACTAAGTGGAAAGACTCAAGTATTTTTCATCATCTGATGTATTCTGAGGACAACCTTGCGAGAATCCCAAACTTCCTCCAAGTCTGAGAGAAGTGCTAAAAGCCAGCAAATAAGAGTAAAGCCCTTAGTCACAGAAAGTGGTGCCACTAGTGGATGCTGCATAGACAATACAAACTAGCGGCAATGGAGGGGTTACTAAGTTTGGGAGAAGAAATAGTGAAAAAAGAGATGGTCCCCAAAGGCAATCAGGAAGTGCTAGCTAAGTGAAGAGCAGCAATGACAGAGGATTATCGTGTACTATATTCGCTACGCAGAGGGAAAGCCAAAGGGAATTGTATATAGCCTGAAAGCCTCCCTTTGAAGCTGGAAGAGAGTGAGCTAGCTTGAATTTGTAAGTTTGTTTTTCATCATCATCAGAAACATGGGCTCAAATGCCAAGTTAATATCGGTTATGGGAAAAAAGATGTTACGTGTTTTGTTCTTCTGAATACATAGCCTTGCTCTATACCACCATTCCCTCTACTCTCCTGAGAGCTGTACAATGAGTTAGTTTACCAATGTAGTCTGTACTTTGGGAGCCCCGTTTAGAATTGCTTTCTTCTTAGATAATGACCTCCATCACTCACAGAGGTTGGTGTAGCAACACTGGGTGGCCCTGTTCCTTGCCCATAATGGCTTATGTCAGAAATAGGTGAATCAATCTAGTCAATCCAATATGCTCACTCCCAAAATTTGAATTGGTATTCAGTCATTAGGATTTAGCAGTTTAAGTCAGTGAGGGTTGTCTAAATCATCTAGGGAGGCCTGTTTGGCTTGTGGGAAGGTGGAGAAATTGGGCAGCTGAGGGACAGCAAAGTGAGCAACTTCTTTGTCCCATTTTCTTCCTCTGTAACTTAGAGGTAATAATAATGTTATGTACCTCACAGTTGTTGGGGGGCGTCAAATGTTAGTGAATATAAAGAGCTTGGAAAGGAGCCTGGGCTAGAGTAAATACTGAATCAAGACTTAGCAACTATGTTTATTCTGTGTGATTTGTTCTTCAACTTTATTGGGATATAGCTGAAGTATAACACGTGGCACATATTTAAAGCATGTGGTTTGACCAGTTTTTGACTATGTATTTACCCATAGAGCTATCGCTAGAATCAAAATAACAAACATCTGGGTCACCCCTCTTTCCTTTGTAATCCAACTCTCCCTCCACCACTATCCCCACACAGACGCCGATCTTGTTTTTGCCATTCCCTGCAGATGAGTTTGCCTTTTCTAGAACTCAGTCTTAATAGAAGCATACAGAGTGTATTCTTTTTTGCTAAATCCTTTTTGTTCAGCTCAGTGATCTTGAGATTTATCCATATCGTCGTATCAATAGTGCACTTATTTTTATTGCCTTCCATTGTATGGCCAAAGCACGATGTGTTATTCATTCACCTGTTGATGGATATTTGAGTGGTTTTCCATTATGGATATTACAGATAAAGCTGATGTGAACCTTTGTACGCAAGTTTGTGCTTTTACTTCTTGTGCGGTTAGCCTTTATCAAATTTAAACATTTTAAGGGAAAAATGAGAAAGATCTTAAAATAAACAAAACTGTGATTAGAAAATATATGGGGTGCCTGGGTGACTCAGATAAGCATTATCCTTCTGCTTGGATCATGATCTCAGGGTCCTGGGGTTGAGCCCTGCATTGGACTACCTGCTTAGTTGAGGAGCCTGCTTCTCCCTCTCCCTCTGCTACTCCCCACCGCTTGTGTTCTCTCTTTCTCTCCCTCTTTCTCTTTCAAATAAATAAATAAAATCTTAAAAAAAAAAGAACATATAATTTTGGGGCACTTGGGTTGCTCAGATGGTTAAGTGTCTGACTCTTGGCTTCAGCTCAGGTTATGATCTCAGGGTCCTGGGAGCAGGTCCCGTATTGAACTCTAAGCTTAGTGCAGAGTCCATCTTCTCCCTCTCCCTCTAATACCCTCTCTCAGCTTGTAAGATCTCTCTCTCTCAAATAAATAAATAAAATCTAAGAAAAAAAAAGAAAATACAACTTTAAAAAAATACCACCCATTAGCTTACAAAGTCAATTTTATCCTATAACATACAACTTTATCTTTAAAGGACAAGGTGGTATCCAGATGGAGTTTACAACTGTCTCATCTTTATATTTGACTACTATGAGGTCTTTGATCAACTAAAATCGCCTGGAAAACCCTCTAAAGGAGAAAAAGACAATAAGACAAGACACTACCCCCTTAACTTCTCAAAATTATATTGTAGAGATGGAAGAGGCATACTGTCTTCCTGTAAATGTAGACTATTATTTTTTTAAAAGATACTGAACTTTTAGTATATTTACAAACTCAATTTATTTTATTTTAAAAATCAATTACAGAAATGGCAGTGTTGCTTTCTCACTCAAAACCTAGATATTTTGAAATACTTGGATGACAGCGATTGCAGCATTATAGAATGTTGTTTACTGAGTTTGTATTAGAAATTACTTTAAAATTATTTATTAATAAGAACATATTGATTTATTGATTCTTATAGTACAGTAACTTTTGCTAAATTCTTAATAATTATTTAAAATGATTATGTAAACTAATAGATATTATTGATGGGGGTATTATGATGCTTAAAACAAAGTCCTCTGTAATCAATACATTATGTCAGTAAAATTTACCCTAAATGTTAACATCTGGAAATGTCTCTTTGTTTTGCATGCAGTTATTTTCCTCCTGTTTTGTCCCATTCTTTGTCACCTTTTGGCTATGTCTCTGCTTTTGTAGTTCCAAGATCTTCTCTGCCAAGTAGGGCAGACAGCTATAATTTCTTTCATACCGTACTTGGTCTTCTACCTACATCAGTGAGGAATACTTTTTTTTTTTTTTATTATTAAACCCGAGAGAGAGAAAGAAAAAGAAAATCTTATCTTGATCAGTCTTTTCTCTAGACCACCTCTCATGGGTCAGTCTTAAAGCAGGACATTTAAATAAACTGAACTTCAAATACAATTTCAGTTTAACAGGACTTTTGGATCCAAAGAGAAATTCTAACATTTGATCAGCTATTCACAAATGATGTCTTTGTATCCTTTAAAGAACTATAAAGCAAATAAAAAATTGTAAGCTGTTTTATTTGATGTTATCTGAGATAAAGTAATTCTTTGAAGAGCCATAGAGACTAATTGGAAAAGAATATCAGTATATCCATAAATTAGGAAATTAATAAAGTTAAAACCACACAGGACCTACATAGGTAATGCCACAGTGATCTAAGAATACATAATTGTTAATGTACAAATTCTAAGGGGGAAAATGTGTTTTCCAGACAAGACATAAGAAAATTTTAGTGGGGAGAGATTTACAAAAACAATGGTTGCATATGGGAAGGAATAGGTGAAGGTGATAAAGGGGGAAATTTCTTTTTCTATGGAGTAGATTGAAAATGTCATCTTCTTTGCTTTTTGGGGAAATAAAAAGTACCAGGTTCTTTTTCTTGAATTATAAGTCGCACATTTAAGAAAAGTGTAAACCCTAAGAGTTTTTGTTACTGTGAAAGGTGTAAGGAAACAAAATCATCATGAATGTGGTCATTTCATACTAATAGTGGCAGGGTTGGGATTTGCATTCAGGCCTTATGGATCCTAAAGCAGGGCCACTGAAAGGAAAATTTTCATCACTGCCAGCTCATTTCTCCCAGTTGCCAACTGCCCTGATATGACTGCATGGTGTCATTAGGTTGGTCTCTTTCATCCCAGCGTACTTCATCTTTGCAACTATTATCACGATAGAAATGGAACCATTTTGTGGTTAATGGCTTCAGTCTGGTCCATGCAGTTCTGCAGGTTGGGCACTTCAGAACTCCAGGGTGCATGAGGTGACTATGTAATATGTCAGTTTAGTGAGGCTGAACTTTGTGTCCCAGAATTCCTTTCCTTGTGTATTTCCAGTTACAGTGGGCCACAGAAAATATTTTTGTGGGAGATTTGAAAGACAACCTTTCACTGGGAAGGTTAGAGTAGCCACTGGTATGTTTTCTGCCCATTTGTTGTTCCGTACCTGCTGGCTCACTTCCTTGGTGTGGACAGCCACCATTCTGCAACCTGCCATTTTCCCCTACATCTTCCTGCAGTTTCTCCATTTCCTGGGTGGTTGTGTATTTCTCTCCATGATGAGGGGCACTAATTTTTCCTGTAGGACATCAGGAGGGAGTGAGAATGGACACAGGTACTCCAGTTTATCCTGTCATCCTCTATTTCACAGGGACCCTTCTCTTCCTGACTACTGACTACTTTCTCTTCCAACTTAAAGCTACATCAGAAGGAAAAACAGCAGCTTTCTAGAGCTTAACCAGCTTACCAGGTTGTGTAAGGTTAAATCCTGGTAACGGATTCCTTACCAAACGATCCTCCCGGTAGTTCTCCTCCTTGGTTGATCTCTGACCGAAAGATTGCATCCTCTACATTGCATCATAGAAATGGTACCACCTTCTATAGTCATGAAGTGCTGCCTGGGGGCCACATCAGCAGTCCTGGAAGTCTGTATTCCCATAGCTTAAATGGCATAGAGACTAGAATCGTTTGTTTCTTGTTTATTGCTCTAGTAATGGGTGGGAAAGTTGACTCACTGGCCAAATACATTTGGAAAACACTGAAATCACTCTCTATCTCTGCATTGAGATCCTACCACACTCACACAGTAAAGACTCTGTAAAGCTATGCGTGCACTAAAGTAATTTGTTTGCCCAACTTTCTTCGAACTTATTTGACAACAGAATTGTTTTCTAGGTAGTGTCTGTTACCATAGCCCTGCCTAGCGGTCTACAAACCACCTTTGAGAAACACTGGGATACAGTCTGATAATCTCAGTCATTTAACATTTGGCTCTCATCATTTCTAAGTGCTATCTGAGTGCAGAATTAATGTAACTTCAACTCCTATACAGGCAGTCAAAATTAAACACAAACAGGGGATGTGATAACAAGGATATAGTGAAGGACACTGTGTGCTGATACGCAGTGTAATTCATTCCAGCACTTTTCAGAAGATATTGAACCACGAGAGAAGGCTGGTGGCAGAGAACATATCTTGCATAGGAAAGACAAAGTATATTGCACCATGAGGATGAAAAGAGGTAACAGAGGAAATGTTTCTTCTCTTCTCTCCATTTCTTTTCCCTCCTAGTGTTGAGTTAGAGAGTGAATATGTGAATGGTGAAAAAGGCAATGAGATCAGGAAGAAAAGGTATTTGATATTGAAAGCTGGAACCAGTTTAGCTTGAGTGGAATGGAGGAAAATCAGGCTCAGGGCAGTCCTCACACATCCTTTCTATCTTAACTCAGGCATTTTACATGTCGATGAGCTATTTCATTGGTCCAAGAGATGCTTTAGGGCCAACCCAGGCAAAATTGCAAAATAGAGTAAACAAGGTTAATTTTTAATGTACTCATTATTCTCGATAGAGCAAAAGTGGGTCTCAAGATGAGTCCTTTGGATTGCCATAATGCCTGGGTGGCATTACTAGCATATGAAGGAGAGGAGCCTTGGGTATTAAACATGGTGTTGCACAAGGAAGATACCGCACAATAAAGAAATGACTTACTCAGAATGAGTTGGCTCACTGTTGAGAAGCACTGAAGGCCCTTCCTCTGGTTCCATGTACTTCCTCTTCTTTTTCAGTCATCTCCCCCATGAAGGCAGTGTATCTCTCAACTAGGTGTGGATCTGATTAGCTGATAAAAATTGCAGGAAGATTGAATAAAACTCAACTTTCAAGTGTTCATTTACATTTCAAAAGAGGAAATAATCAACTCCAGAGAGTCTCTAAATGATGCTCTGAAAGGAAAAAATATTAAAACATTTTATTAGAATAGTAATGTAGTCCTCTTATATGGAGAGAAATTTTGCAATCTTTTCCTTCCTTTGTAATTTGGTCATTTCAAACTCTATCCTTTTCTATCCATCCATTCACAATACACCCTTTCCAAGGAATTAAATATGTGTGGTTAATGTTACATCTGCACAGCATCAACCTTTAACCTTTGAACGTACCTATTCATAAAAACAAAAGGCTGGCCCTTGAAGAGAACTGGTAGATACATTACGATGTAAATCACGTCTCTGTCAATGTAAAGGAAACCTTAGCTGACCTATTATGCTCTCTGCAAAAAATAGGTGATCAGATACAATAGCAGCCTCTTATCTTTCCTCTTGCCTAAACATGACCAAAACAAAAATATTTCATTTTCTTGCCTGGTTTATGGCATAATAATCCTTTTGTACATTACTCTTTTACAACTTGGGCTACAAGCTCGAAAGGTAGAAGAGTAGGAGTAACTGATGAGTTATAGCACTAGATGTTTTACATATGTGTATATGGAAGATCTGCTCTCTGAAATGTGCCATTACCTCCATCCTAAAGATGGAAACCTGAGGCTTAGTGGGCTTGAATATCTAATGTGTTCAATGCAGAAATAGCAGAAGTCAGAATGGACCTCAGGTCAGTTTAGCATCTAAGCTTCTTCTTCATTACCATACCCTGCAGTATACAGGTCTTTTCAGTTTGTTTTATAGGCTGCCCTGCATGGGTATGCATGTTCTAGATAGCTCTGAATATAGCCCACTATTTAATGGGCTAGTCTAAAGGAAGTATAAGTAATCCATACCCTCAGGGAGGTTTTATAGTTGGAGAGGTGTCCTGCATACAATGCCTTATGCACATGAAAAGGTATCCAGCAAAACATGACATAATACTCATCAATGCCAGTGGAGATGTATGTTCAATAACTTTGCAGGATTTTAGTAGGGAAGAGCTCAGAGTTAACAGAGGCAGGGAAAAAGCCAGGGCTGGTTTTCAGACTTGATGTGTGACTGATAGTAGCCATAATGTATTTTTTAAAAGGGTGGCAGGTTTTTATGTGTAAATCTGGACTAGGCCCTGAGAATACAATGGTATAGGAGTTGGAAAGGGACCTTGTCTGTCCTGTGGTCCCTTCCTCCCCAGGCCCCAGCATTTCACATGCCTATAGAATCATCTGGACATCTTGTTTAAATGTAATTTCACATTCAGAAGGTCTGGAATAGGTCCTCAGATCCTGCATTTCAAACAAGCTTTCAGGTAATGACCAGGCTACTCCATAAACCATACTTTGAGTAGCAAGACTCTAGAAGAGGGAGTGGATCAGCAAATGAAGAAACAAATGGTGAGCATATAACATTAGCAAAAAAATAATTGAAAGTCCATTAAGGACATGTAGCCATCTATGCCAGCCTTCAGTTCCTCTCTCCACAAACAGGCTACCATTTCCACCTTAGGATAGTCTGGGTAGGTCTAAAATGTTGGATAAATCCCTTTGGCTTACCTTCTTCTAGATCAATAGACATCTTTCCTTCTGTTGAATTGTTTTCCCTTACATATTTACAATCCAATGATTGTACAACCTTTTTTCAGTTCATCACCTTTTCTATGACCATTCCCTAAATCCTAGCAACACTGATTTGATTTCAACCACACTCTGGTCTTCTTGGGATCACCATGATTGCAGAGTGTTTCTAAATTCTGTGAATTTCTAATATCATTTCTAATGTGCTTTCTCTCTCCTTCCTCCCTTTTCCCCTTCTTTCTTCCTTCTTTTTCATCTTTCTTTCTCTATCCCTTTCTTCCCTCCTTCCTTCTTTCTTTCCTTCCTTCCTTCCTTCCTTCATTTGTTCGTTCGTTCCTTCCTTCCTTCCATCTGTCCATCCGTCATTCTTTCTGTCCTTATTTACTCACAGATTGTTAACATTTGCAAATTAGTGGGGATTCTTAATATACCCGTCAAATGATGAGTTTGATGTCCCAGCTATGTCACTTATTAGGTTTTTGACTTTGGGCAAGTTATTCAATCACCCTGTGCTTTTCTCATCTATTAAATGGGGATTAATGATAGTATCCATGTCACAGTGTCATTGTAGGATTAAATGATTATTAAATGTTAAGTGCTTAGAATAGTTGCTAGGACATAGTAAATGCAATATAAATGTTTGTAGATGTTCTTTGTGCTATACAATCTTCTGTTACCCTCAGTGGGACAGCAGACTTTCTTTTTGGTTTGACAGTGCAGAAGTCCATGACACTTAACACATGGAGTTCAATGTTGTGGTCATCTCTCATGACCTGAGGAGATACATGGGAGGGCTAAAGACTTATATATAAGTCTCTCTATATAAATCTATGTCTTCTTATTCCTTGTCTTATCAAACTTTGGATACTTTTCTCTGTTTCATATCATTACCTTTCCTTAGTCTTGTTATTTAATTTTCCCATAAATGTCAATTTCATGGACACATAAATTATTCCATGATGGCAAGACAGTCATTCGTGGAAGTTGTTTTTACTATTTTTAGGCATCACTGTACATATTTGATGCTGCTGCTGATGTTGATGGTGATGATGATGGTTACTACTACTAGGAGTGTTAACATTCATCAGGTATATGATAAAGGAAATCAGCTTTTAGCCATAACTGAATAAGAAGAACCAGATTTACCATGTCTGCCTCCCCAGTTGAAACAACTAAAACAAACAAGTAAACAAGAAAACCTGGACAACCACGGTGATCAGACTCTGGACAATAAGGGAGTTCAGGACAGTGACCCTTGACAGAAGGAAAACAAACAAGATGAGAACTATGATCGCCCCAGCCTGCTTCCCAGAAGGATTTTGCAGGTTTAGTGGAGGGCAGAGGAAGTGAAACAGAGACTGACATGTCACAGAGTTGAAGAGACAAATTTGGAGATCAGAGAAGCCCAAACAGATAGAATTCATAAGGTAGAGTATTGGGTTAATAAGAGCTATATACACAGAGCAAATGATTCCGCTCAAGTGTTCAGCTAAATATCACTCAGAGCCTCCATGAGCAAACTACTGGAGTTCAAGAAAGGCTATTAGAAATGAATAGGCAGAACAGTACTTGAAACATGCACAGGGCTAGGAAGAGTTTATATTACCATCAGACAGAGTGAAAAGACCTAACGTACTGGGCGTCAAGTAAGTCTTCAGCCAAACCAACTGTTGAAATAAGCCACAAAAGGATCAAGCTATTTCTAATTTGTCTCAGAACAAAGATAAAAAAAATACTTAAAAAGAATCCTCCAGCACTCAAAGATGTAAAAGGACAATGTCTGGGATCCAGTAAAAAATTACCATGCACCCAAAGATGCAAAAAACAAAACCTGTAATACACAGGACAAGAATCAATCATAAATAGACCCAGAAATGCTGGAGATAATAGAATTAGTGGACAAGAACTTCAAGACAGTGATTAAGACTATATACTCCATATGTTCCAAAAGGTAGAAGAAAGCATGCACATAGAAGAGACATGGGAGATCTATAAATAAATAAATAAATAAATAAATAAATAACAACAACAATTTAAACTTCTAGAGATGAAAAGAATTATAGTGAATGGGATTAAAAGCATACTAAATACTAAAGAAGAAAATATTAGTGATCCTGAAGACATAGCAGTAGAAATTATTGAAAATAAATGACAGAGAAAAAATGGGGCAAAAAAAAAAAAGAGCGGAAATACTGAGCTGTGAAATAACTTATAACTTACTCAGTGTAACTTAGTGAAATGGAGGCTTAGAAAAAGACGAAGTGTGGAAACAGAAAAAATAAAAGTATCTAGGAGAAAAGAACACATTACAAAATAGACTAAAAATTGGTAAATGACAGAAGGCAGTAGACATCAGAAATAATACAAGCTGGTCCAAGTTTTTTTAATGTCAGGGGGAAAATTAACTTCAAATTCTATACCCATCAAAATCCATTTCTTTCAAAACTAAAGTTGAAATAAAGGAGAGCTCACCACCAGCAGACCTCCATTACAAACATGCAGTATGATAATTTGTTAAGCATTTAATGTGCTTTTCTTCCTCTAATTCTTTTCCAAACGTATAGGTACATGCTGTTGGAATCCTGACTTTATGGAGTAAAAAGTTAAGGTTGTGAGATCCCAAAAAACACAGCATGGGATAGCCAGAATATAGAGTTTGCACTTACAGATTTCAAGCCAGTCTGGAAGGCTGCATACTGGATGAGTCCATTTATATGATAACCAGAAACACAAAACTATGGAGACAACAAGATGATTAATAGTCACAAGGGGATGGCAGTGGGGTAATCAGTAAGTGGGGCACTGAAGATTTTTAGGCTAGTGAATATACTCTGTATGATATCTTAATGATAGATGCATGTTCTTATGCATTTGTCAAAACCCATAAAATATAGAAGATCAAGAGTGAACCTTAATGTAAACTATGGACTTCTCTTCATTGTAGGTTCATCGCTTGTATCAAACGTCCAATCTGGTGGATGATGTTGATCATGGAAAAGGCTGTGTGTGTGTGTGGGAGGGGATACAGAGGTTATGTGAGATATCTCTGTACCTTCCCCTCAACTTTGCTATGAATCAAAAACCACTATAAACAATTAAAGTTTTAACATTTTTTAAAAAAAGGTCTACTATCTTTATATTTGTTTCACTAGTCTAAGACCTAGTTTGTAGCCAGGGATAGTGTGTTTTGCCATTTGGCAGGAGGTGGTGAACTCAGGTGTTGGGGCACCTGGGTGGCTCAGTCTGTTGAGCATCAGACTCTTGGTTTTGGCTCAGGTCATGCATGATCTCGGGGTTGTGAGATAGAGTCCTGTATCAGGCTCCACACTCAGTGAGGAGTCTGCTTGAAATTCTCTCTCCCCCCTCCCGCTCATGTGGGTGCTCGCACACACATGTGCACTCTCTCTCTCAAATAAATAAATAAATCTTAAAAAACAAAGAAATCAGGTGTCCAACAAATGCTTTTGGCAATTAAACTATTAATGTTATTATCATTTTAAAGTGCTCCTATTTACTAATGATCTTTGTTACAAGAAGAGGTATTTAAAGAAATCCCTTTCTTATGTTTTAGACAGTAAAGATATAGTATGAATTTTAGGCAACACAGTATAAAATTTTAGATAATCACTTATTGCATATATATAAGCATAGTAATTTATCTTATTAAAATAATGATAGCAATAAACTCTTTGAAATATTTAAAATTAAAAAAGAAAAAGACTAACAGCACTCCTTAAGCTTTTCAGTAGAAAGTTTCAGAATAACAGTGAAAGATTAAACTCCTATCTTTTTTAAGTTATGGGATTTTAAAAGCTCTATTAACATTTTATTTTTCGTCTAGAAAACTTTAAAAATGCTACCTGTGGGCAGGCTAATGGTTAAGCTTTTTTACTGTTATTTGACTCAGGTTTTTTAAACGCTATTAAATTGAAAGTACTATAAGAGAGGTTTGAAACTCAATTTGTGTCCAGTTGTTTTAATCAATCAGTAGTAAACTACATACTGAATCAGTAGTAACTACATACTGAATCTCAGTAAGACGTTGTGCAAAATTATTGTTAAAGTATTGCATCATAGAAAAAAATCCATAAGCTTATTTCACTGAAAATATAGCTTCCACACAAAAAAGTTTACTGTTTTAATAAAAAAATTTTCAACTGATTCTGATATGCTGGTGATATTATAAAACACTGCCTATGAAAGAAAAATGATAAGACGAATTTTAACATATGTCAAAACTCATTTATAGACATGTTATCTGGAATTCAAGGAAAATCAGATGTTTGAAAGGATTTTAAAGATTTTATTTTATTTTATTTTAGAAGAAACAAATAAGATTGTTTTGTCTAATAACTTGCTTACTTGAAGTTTCTGAAAGCTTCATTGAAATAAAAGGTTTAGGGGCACCTGGATGGCTCAGTCCTTAAGTGTCTGCCTTCAGCTCGGGTCATGATTCCAGTGTCCTGGGATCAAGCCCCACATCGGGCTCCCTGCTCTGTGGGAAGCCTATTACTCCCTCTTCCACTTCCCCTGCTTGTGTTTCCTCTCTTGCTGTGTCTCTGTCAAATAAATAAATAAAATTTTAAAAAAAGAATTAAAAGGTTTAATTGAATAATAAATATTTCGAGTAAAGGCTCTCACTTTGTGTCTAATAAATTAGCAAACAATGCCTAGATGTACTGCAGACATCTATCAAGTATTGGTAGATCTTGAAATAATTTTATAGGCAATAGAAATATAAAGTTACAAGGTAAGATGTGAGCAGGGTCTGACTGTGGCCTCTGTCGCTCCATTGATCGCCAAAGTTGGTTCGGCTGATCTGGCTGGCTAGGCAGGTGTCATCTTCCTCCCTCATCAATCCATGTGCGTCCCTTCTGACCCTGCAGCTCTGGCTCTGTTAGGTGGAAGAGGACTACCCTCCTGTGAATTGGATAGTTCTTTGGCCGAAGGGTATAGGAGTAGCTGTGTTCCCCTGCTAGAAACTCCAAACAAGCTCTCAAGGTCCATTTGTAATAGAACATCAGGTAATCAAATTGCCAACACTCCAGACACAACCAAATGACGGGCTGCAGGCAGCAGCCTGCCTTTCTTTTAAAGAAAAAAAAACCCCAAAGTTACTAGATCCTTAATTTTTTTTAATTCAGGAAACAACATAATCTAAGTCTAAATAAAAGGACAACTATAATACAATGTGTAAAAGGACTGCTAACTTTGTCTGGAAAAAGAGAAGGAATAATCTGTAAAGAAGGACATATACTCCCTCATTAATATTAAGTGATGGGAAGCCTAATTTTGAAAGAATGTGTGAACTTTAAGAGAAACTTCAAAAGTGATTAAAGGAATAACTAGTAATATGTATAAATGTGTTTTTACATTTTAAAAAGTCAAATCATTTAAAAATCTTAATGATGAAGTGATAGTTGATCTAAATCTTTCAAAACCCACTTACCTTTTTCTATAATTAGTTGTAGAACTTTGAGAACATATCAGTAATCTGATGTACATGAAAAGTGAAAGGAACAATTAACATTAAATGGCATATTCAGACAAGTTATCTTTATCTTTGTGGTATATCTATATTTATCTTTATATAATACCATTGAATATAGCATTTTGATTTCCTGAGGTTTTCATAGGTAAGAGAGAAATAATCAGAGGGGGAAAAATCAATATTACAACACTTGCTTATTTACTAATTCTATCATAGTTTCATTTATACCATTTTCATACCACTCAAAAATAGTTGTTTATATGCTGTATTTGGTAATTATACTATTTGAGTCAGTGCTACTTCTTAAAAAGTTGGTCAACTCTAAGGGGGAGGATGTTTGGGGTTTTTAATTAAACATAAAAATAATAGTAAATTACAGTGAGCGGTTAATTTAATGCTGTGATTCCCTTACGTCTCAATAAAGCATTCCAAATAGAATGTAAACAAATCATTCCAACTTGTATAGAAAATACTATAAAAGGACACACATTGTATAGAATCTGTATGATTGCAGTGATTAAAAGGGGATTACAGACAATGCATTGGATGTAATTTTATATACTTGTAAGTGAAAACAAAATGTAATTATTTTTAAATTAGAGAGTAAAATTTTGCATACCTTAATTAATTTAGTTTTATGTCAGTTAATAACAATATGCCCAGCTAGCCTACGGTGATATGAAACTTAGGAAAATGAGGATTTTAAAATTGAAGGCTTTTCCCCTCTTAGACAAAACACAAATACATCATACCTCTGAACACTGTTTATACGTGTCCAGTGACTCTCATCCTACTCGTCGGGAATAGCTCCTGTAGCATTTTGTTTATTTCTATCGCTCTTCTATATATTTTTTTTCTCCGCAATGTCTGATTTCCTGCTACTCTCAACCCTCCTACTTGGCCCAATCAAAACTTAGTCCCATGAAGTAATTGGTACTGGTGGATGATCTAATACTGTGGACGGCTAGAGCTTATGGGCAGCTTATCACATCATGGGACTCCAGGGGAGAAATGTGTGTTTTCTGTTTCCTTCTTATCAGAACAAGACTTGGGGCCACCCGATATCAGACCCTAGATTTTACCTCCCCCACAAATCCAATTTATTCAATCTATTTTAGACTTAAGCATTCCACATAGCCCTCAACACCTCACTGTACTTTATGACAGATAAGGTGGAAAATTCAAGGCACTGTTGATGAAAATAAAACAACAAAGTCTGCACACACAAATCTTGCCAGAGAAGTGAATTTAACCATTTTGAAATGTGGGATTCATCCACTTAAACTTTTCAAAGCAGCTTGTTTATATAAATGATGGAGTAAGGTGCATTTATTTTTATTTCTAAAAATTGTCAGATAATTTGCATCTATGCCCTTTATCTCTACTGTTATTAAAGTTTTGAAGGAATAAAATTCCATTTGCTTCTATTCACAGAAGACTGTCATATTCAGATAATGGCACAATTCAGAATTTATCAAGTGCCAGGAGATTATAAAAGTTAATGGAACAAAATGGTATTAGCGTGAGATTTTGGGAAAATCTCATGAGATTTGGTACAGTAACTTCACAATTAAATTACCATGTCACTACTATATGTGCAGACAAAGGGAAGTGGGGCATTTGTGAATTCCATAGTGATAGATCTTATGAATGATCTAGAAATGAAAACCTCCTTTTTTAGATAACTGTGAATCTTTTTGGAGTGTGGCTTTCTCTTTTACTGTACAAATACTCAAAGTGAAGGACACAGCAATGTAAGTCAAAGAAGCAGATATTTTAGGATAGCTTTCTTTAATTCAAAACACACAGTGTTCTAAAAGAAAAGATGGGTTTGGGGATACAAAGGCTATTACCAGAATTTCATGTCATATTTGTGGTTTTTTTCTTCACTAAAACTCTCCCATAAATAGGCTGACTCCTGTAGAATTCCTTCATGATGTTGGAGTGACTCTATTTCCCTCCTGGGCACTCTAGGCTAGGAGGCCATGTAGGCTAAGCTCCTTCTGAATGACTCCTAGGTCCCTTCCTCCAGTCCTCATCCTGACTTCCAGCCTCAGTTCCTGTCTTCACTTTCTTCGTAGGTGGGTGTCATCTCAGACCTGGTGTCCCCAACTACCTCATTACCATCTCTTGGAAGAGGTTACTAATCACCAGAGGGATTAGCATGTGAAATTAATGACACAAGGAGGTCTTAGCTCAGTGTTTGAAACAGTGGAACTTCCTAATAACTATTAATTGATGCTATTACAAGTAATAATAAATATTCTTGGATCTAGTGGTTCCTCCTGTGTTCTCTGTTGTATCCATGTTATCTTTCCTTAACCACTTGCCCTCAAAACCTAGAAGTCATTTCTTTTTTTTTTTCTAAATTTTATTTTTATTATTTGCCCAAGGGGTACAGGTCTGTGAATCATCAGGCTTACATCTTTCACAGCATTCATTTCTATTCCTCTGTCATCCTCACACAGACTGTCTGACTCCGTCACAAATTCCTATATGCACTATCTTTTGGGAATTTCTTTTTCTCTTATCACCATCATCCATTAACCTTTTGCTTCAAATATTGCATAAGCCATTATCAGTTCCTACTCCTGTTGACAGAACCTCTTGCCCACTTTGGAGGCAGAAATGCCATAGACTCACATTCCCATCCTTCTTTGCACCCAGTGCAGAGTCATGTGACCCACTCCTGCCTATGAAATGTGAGGCTTTTAGGAAGGGTATCCTTCTATTTAAAAATTAAATTTAAAAAGAAGTCATAATCAGAAGCAAGTAACAAAATATTTAAAAATACCAAATAATGAAAAACTATATAAAAATGACTTTAGTGGAAACTTTCGCTGTTTTCTTCACTAAAAGTTGTCATACCTACAGATCGTCCTGGAACTGCTACAGTAATCCAGATACTAGGCAAAAAAAATACCACTTTTATAGAGGACAACTGGGTTGGGTGGGGTTTGGGGGGGAATAAATGGAAGTCATCTGTATCTTCATTTTATTTTATTACTTTCATGCTTACATGGAGTCTAGAGTCTGAACTGGTCCTCTATCTGGTCTGCTTGATTCTTCTTTCATTGTTCCAAATTACCCTACACATTGATGCTAAATAGGACTCTTCAAACCTCCCATTTTTTCTGTCTTAATCCTGATTAAACACTTTTAACAGTTTTTAGTTTCCATAATAATGGTCTTCAAATGGAGTGGGGTAGGCAGGATAACCCGATGGAGCATGTGAAGAAACCATAAAAAATTATATATTAAGGAGAGAAATTAAACTTTGCTAATATTTTCTCTATTAGTTATTAATGGCTTTTTCACTAGTCTATTTATCTGATGGTCACAATTCAGACCTGAGGTAGGAATTCTATATGGGGGATCTATTGACAATGCACCCTCATCTATTCAATTGCTTTCAGCATAATTTGAGATATTGAATGTAACCGGAGCTTGGTTAAGTGGATTTGTGAATTATATAATTTAGCTTTATCCTGAACTAACTTTAAAAAGTGGCTTAGAGAGATTTCTGTTAAGCCATACTACCTGAAGATGGTATGATTACGCAGGCATGCTTCGCCATTCAGTGTGTAATCTCTTTGTCAGTCTCACTGTGAGGCAGAAACAATAATGCAATCATGTTCAACATGAATCAGCCAAAAAATTCAGAATTATCAAGAAGACAGTTTAAAATATTGGTTTATATTCACTGTTCTTAATGATGGTACCACCTCTTGAGAAGAGAACACCTTGAGATATTAGCCCATGATAGAAGTATGTGTGTGGAGTATGTAAATAAATATGCATTAATTGAGGGCACAAGCTCAAGACTGTGTTTCTCTAGTTCAGATTTAAATGAGAACAAGTTGGACACCGGAACCTACAGGACAATAATTTCCTTTTACTGATGAGCTAAATCCTGCTTTTTCTTCAATATTGTAAAATAATTATAAATAAGTGCTCTCGGGTGCCTGGGTGGCTCAGTGGATTAGAGCCTCTGCTTTCGGCTCAGGTCATGATCTCAGGGTCCTGGGATCGAGGCCCGCATCGGGCTCCCTGCTGAGCGGGGAGCCTGCTTCCCCCTTTCTCTGCCTGCCTCTCTGCCTACTTGTGATCTGATCTCTCTCTCTCTCTCTCTCTGTCAAATAAATAAATAAAATCTTTAAAAAAATAAATAAAATCAATAAATAAGTGCTCTCATTATTAAATGTTTAATTGTATGCCTGGCACTGTGCTAAGCCCTATGGCTTATAACATTTATTTTGTTCATATTCCTTATAAATAATTTTGTAAACTGAATATTATCCCCCATTTTTACAGATGAAGAAACTAAGCTGTTAAAAACTTTCCCAAAGATAACCCTCATAATCAGTTAGAGAACTGGAGTCCAATCTACAGTTATGCCCCACCAACTGCTTTAAACTACTCTTTATTTTGTCTCAACTCTCATGGTACCCTAGGAGTGGCAACAAACAAGCCAAAAAAAATAAAATAAATAAAAATAAAGTAAGGAAATAAAACTAAGCATTTACTATGCATTAGAGAGCATGCTAGGTATTTGAAACACTTTACAATAAACATTTTCAGTAATCCTTTTAGCTAGCTGGCATTATCCCCTATTTTTTTTTTCAAATGAAGAAGCTGCCATGTCTTCCATCCCACTATAATCTTACCTCTTCCTGAAATTTATGCACAAGCAGCGCCTACCACTTTTTTTTTTTCATTTGATTATCTTCTTCCTTGTGACATAGTTTCAGTAGCTGGTTTTCCTCACTAAAGCCAGTGTGATGTAGTAGGGGAAGATGGATTTGGTTGCAGGCTGACCTGACATCTAATCACCGTGCCTAACCCACAAATGAGTCGTCTTGGGTAGGAAACCATGGTTCCTTTACACGTGGAATGGACAAAAAAAGACATTCTTCAGATGAAGAAATCCTAGCATAGTGAACTTGCATGTGTATGTATTCATGTGAAGGTCATTTTCTCACCTGGCAGGTATTTCTCAACTGCATCCAGACTGCAAATTCCTTGAGGTTGCAGTGTTGATGCTTTGCTATTTTGTTGCTCTCACAATATTATAAACATTAAGTCTGCTCAGTGCATGTTGATGCAATACTGTCACTAGCTTTTAGATTCCTCAAATCTCCAAACATTGTTTTGTTTTTTTGGGGGTTGGTTGTGAAGCAGAATAATGTATATGCTCAGATTTTGTCCCCTTGACCAGCACATGATTGTCTTTGTTAAGGTTTTCATCAAAACGTTATCTAGGTATTTTTGTTGTTGTGGATACCACACACAGTATTTCTTAAGAAAGAGCTCAATTAGAACAGACCATTCTGGGGTTGAACACCTGAAGTAGCTGCTTTGAAATAGACAGCCTATTTACTTAGCCACCGTGGGACTGTCTAGGGCTCTCATCATGAGTGACATTGATGTTCTGCAAGTATCTTGAACTTGTGTCCACTCCTATCTGGGCAATTTTCAGTCAATACCATGCTTGTGAAGTACAGAAGTTAAATTCACTGTGTCAACAAGAAAACAGTTTCATTATGTCATCAGCAAAGCATAAAGGGGCATATTTGGGTTCCTTCAAAATAGGGGTCTCAGTCTTCAAACTCCTCAAATAATAGATTTTAAATATGCTGTAAGTCTCAAAATCCCACTATGTTATCATTATTGTACCAAAACGGGAGCTCCATCTTGGAAACCAAAAAAATTAAATGGTTAAGTGGTATCATGGTCTAGGCATTCTTTTGGAATAGTAGCAGTTTCAGGCTGAAGTTAGGTACTGGTATCACCAGCAAGACTGAAAGTTCTCACTCAGAAGGCAGTCTCAAGTTTAAATAAATGAAACAGGATCCAATCAAGATCTTTTATATTTAAAAGAATCACTGTATGCGGGAGCCTGGATGGTTTAGTTGGTTGAGCGTCTGTCTGACTCTTGGTTTTGTCTCAGGTCATGATCTCAGGGTCAAGAGATTGAGCCCCACATCAGGCTCCACACTTAGAGGGGAGTCTGCTTGAGATTCTCTCTCTCTCTCCTCACCATCTCTCATAAATAAATAAATCTTAAAAAAAAAAAAGAATCACTGTACAAAATAGCACCCAGCACCCAGAAAATATGTGAGCTTGGACATTTCCCAATCTTGCAATTCGAATTGGGAATATATATTGTGGCTTTAACTTGAAAATTGTGATCAACTTCTTTGCATATCTAAGAACTGCCTGTAAGTTATTTAAAAGGGAAAAAGTAAGTAGAGCCTGAGTTTTTGAAGGCAAGTAACAATTTGATGACTTTCTACAATTTCATTTTAGTTTCTTTGAAACTGTTTCACTGGTACTCTGTACTGGCAGTTATAAGACAAGGGTAATCAGTGTAGCAGTGGGTATCTCTAAAGTTATACAAGCATTTACTTCCTTTCTAGAGTTTTCCGTGTTACACAGAGTTCCCTTTTCCCACACAAAGACATATCTGTCAATCCTGGAGGTTTGTGGGAGAAACTTGTGGGAGTCAGATAAAGTCAAGCTTCGGGAAACTAACATTTTCTGGTTCTTTTGATTGCTATGGACATCTCCTACTTATGAACAACTTTTGTTCTTTATCAGTGTTGTAGAATGAAAATAAACCACAACAATATGATGCTTGAGTTGGGACTGGGTAAAATCCAGCAGTAGAGTTCACTAGCAACATTTTATTTTGTGCAATGTCCATACCTCACAGATCCTCTCTTTAGAGAGAATCATCACCTTTTCTTTGTAATGTTTTGTTATAGGAGTTAAACATAACAGAATTTTGTTGTTTTTGCTATTCTCTGTGGAGCTGGGGTGGGGGCAGGGAGAGAGAGCGAGTGAGAGAGGGAGAGAGAAAGCTAATTGAAGAGTGGAGTCCCTAACAAGAGGTAATAGTTTATCTATTGCTAATTGTTCCCAGACCACCAACAGTAAATCAGATATTCTTCCTCATGTTACAGAAAATTAGAATGACTTAATAATAATATCTAAACTTAATAGGNAAGCTAATTGAAGAGTGGAGTCCCTAGCAAGAGGTAATAGTTTATCTATTGCTAATTGTTCCCAGACAACCAACAGTAAATCAAATATTCTTCCTCATGTTACAGAAAATTAGAATGACTTAATAATAATATCTAAACTTAATAGGGAATTTTATATCTCATGCTCTTAGCTATTTAATTTAAAAATAATGGCTTTGGTGTTCCAGGATTTAGAACCACAAAGAGAGTACCAGTTCCTCTTAGAACCATAGCTTCCTGCTCTAGGAGTGGGCCAGTGAAGCTGGAATGCAGTTACCCTGTTAAGTGCTTGTTTTCCCTATTGTATATTCTGCATTATGGCTACATTTCAGCTGTTAGTTTTCCCCAAGGAAAAAGCAGCAAGCAAAGAATATGAATAAATAAATGCTCAACATCTTGCATGTCCAAACTTTATTATAATTTCTTGCAATGATGATAGACATTTTGCAAGCTTTATTTAGGGAGATTTTGTCATTCCTTGGCATAACCATATGTTATAGCGGATATTTGAAGGTGCCTCTATTCCTGCTGGGATATGGCTTGAATACTAACTTAAATAATGATTGTGCATTTCATAAACTGACTTAAAAATATGATTCTTTAAATGGAATTCCACTAGTCATGCACTCAATGAAAATTTACAAAAATAAAATTCAAAACAGTAACATTTGTCATGTTATCTTTTAATCAGTAATTACTTTGGTTTTTATATTTTTTTCTCCGTGGATCACATGGCATACTATAGCATTAAATTAATCTCTTTGTCTTTATTTAAAATTCAATTCCATTTTATTTCTCTAGTTCATGTGCAGTATATTAATTTGTAGATACCCCAAATTATTGTTAAGGTGTTAAACTCTTTTGATTGTATGCTTCCCAATATGTAAAGATTATAATTGTGTGTTTTTATTACTGTGGGATATGGCTCAGTAAATCAAAATGTGTAATACATTTCAAATATATTTATTATATGATGAATTTTATAAAGCAGTGTGTTATAATGGGGGAAAATTTAACTTTGACATTTGGACAAACCTGTGTTAGAATCCTGGTTCTGTAACTACCTCACAAAGCCTACTTTTTTAATCTTGGGCTAGAAATATGAACTGTCTGACTCCCTAATTTCTCATAGCCATACTTAGATGCAAATATCACTCTACCTACTTTTTTTAATGTTAAGAATTCCCTTTATTATATTCAAAAAGGAAAAAGGGGGGCTGATGGGATATGGAATCAGAAGGTCCAGGTTTGAGTCCAAGTTTTAGGATATTCTAGATATGTGATTGTGCATAAAAGAATTAGTAGCAGGCTTGAAATCACTGTCCTTTGAAAGTCCTGTTTGAAATGTTGGCCTCTGGCTGGCCTCTAGGAACATGGATTTTGGGAGGGTTCCCACCACCCTAAATGATAGGAGTGACCGACTGTGCCTAGACTGTTTGTATAAACAGTGCAGTTTTCACTGCACACCTGCTTTCCTTCAGGGACTCTGGGATCTTGGTATGTGCCAGGCAGAGGACACCTATATAACCCGCCCCCACTGAATCCCTGAGCACTGACTCTCTCCTGACCTTTCCCAGAAAACAACATTTCATACATGTTGTCATGGCTCGTTCCTGGGAAAATTAAACATATGCTGTATGATTTCACTTGGAGAGAACTCTTGGAAGCTTGCACCTGATTTCCTCCACATGTCACCCATGTGCCTTTTCCTTTGCTGATACTTTTTCATATCCTATCACTGTAAAAATCAGCCATGACCATGATGATGTGCTGAGTCCTGGGAGTTCTCCTAGCAAATCACTGAACTGAGGGTGGTCTGGGGACCCTTGACACAGGGATCTTGAGCAAGTTTATAAGTTTCTCTGAGTTTATCCCCTCTTCTGTTACATGTATATGGTGCTGACACCCTTTCTGGGTGGCTGTGAGTTAAAATGGGATTGTGTACATCTGCAAAGTATCATCTGTATGTGAGTCGGTGCTGTTCTTCTTATCACTGGCATTGTTGTCATCACATCCTTTATGTTAGACCTCTTTCTGGTGCTTTGGGATGTACTTTATTGATGCAGTATAAGGGGAGAAGAGAAGCATCCAAGTCACTCCCTTTTCTCAGCATGGCCCTGCTGTTTCCATAATTAGTCTGTAAGAGACTATGATAAAACCGAAAGGACTTACTCTGGGCACCTAGGTGGCTTGGTCAGTTAAGCGGCTGCCTTCAGCTCAGGTCATGATCTCAGGGTCTTGGGATCGATTCCCAATCCTGTACCAGGCTTCCTGCTCAGCGGGGAGTCTGCTTCTCCCTCTGCCTCTACCCCTCCCCCTTGCTTGTGCAACCACTCCACCACCACCCCCGCCCCGACAACTAGCATCTAGAACTGTTTGGTTGTTTTGTTTTGTTTTTGCCTGTTTAACAGACCATCAGTATCATCCTCATTTCCACTGATCAGGACCCTGATTTTTTTTCATGGGGAGATAAGATTGCTTAATCTCAGGGAAGGTAGGTGTCTACCTTCATCCTCAGTCCAGAAGATGGATCCTGACTGGTCACAATAAATCATGATCAAATCATCTCACTCCCCTTGACCGCTGATGGGTGTTAGACCTGATAGGTGACTATGTTGTGATTCATGAGATGAAAGAGGAAGATTGCCAACAAGTGTTTCCCTTCCTACATAAGAAGACAAAGCCTCATGAAGCAAAAGCCTTTTCCCCTTGACTCTTTCTTCTTTCCTGCCAAGACCATGAATGTGATGACTAGAGGCACAGTGGCCATTTTGCATCCATGAGGACACAAATCAGGAAAGTAAAGAAGTCAGAGCAGCAGGATGGAAAGACCTTTGCCTTTAGTGGAGCCATGGAGTGTCATGACATTTTCTTACTGAGACACAGTCTTCAACATGTGACAGGCACTCCAATAAGAAGAAATTTAAAATACTGCTTTATTGATATTAGATACATGCAACAGTATTTACAGTATATCAGTACTATGTAAAGTCTGTTAATAAATACCCCGGGGAATCAATGAACATGTCAAATCCAAAGCAAACATTTGCATGTGTAGGAATCTGAGCCTTGCTGTACAACTGCCCTTGTTCTGAGTCCCAAAACAGACTTGGATTATTACAAGGAAAACAAACACTTTTAGGACAATAGCAGTGAACCATATTCTGGAATATAGCCTTTAATAGAAGTGCTTATTCTGTTTATATTATTTCTGTTTATAAACTACTATTACCATTGAGTGTTTGGGTCAGTTTTTTTTCAGGCAGAAGTAGTGATGACAGAAAGCACATTTTTTTTTTCTCTGCAAGAACTGGGGAGAAGATCACATGGTGTCTATAATAAGAAACTTTAGGTGACTCACTTCAAACTTATATCCTCAGTAGCTGCAGTAAACACCTGCTGTCATATTTGACACTGCTTGTTAATAAGTGGAAAATTTTTAAAGTATCTATATCTTAGCATAACTGCTTAGCTGGCTTAGAATTCGTGAATAATTGATGACAATTTTGAGTTGAAACGTATCGATGGTGCACAGTGGCATAGTTGGCTTTACACTCTCCTCTTTCCAGAGTATTCATCTTAGTGTCTCATTAACTTCCGAAGAACCCAATGCCACTTCTCTTTCACTAAATTGATTGATTAATGGATAACTGTAAGCTACATTTTCCAAAGGAATCCCAAGTGTCCTGTGGTCTTTTATGAATTCTGCCGCAGAATGTAGCAGAGTGTTTATGAGAGGTACACCCTTAATTTCCAGAAATGCCCTCTTTGTGCAGAGATAGACAGCAGTGGCCAAGGGCCAGTTAGCATTGCATGAGGTCAGTGTTGGTGACCCTGGCACTTCCAACATAAATGTGCCTGCGTGGCTCTTTCATTGTCAAATTTTCTCCTCTTCACTACATCTTTGGCCAATGTTTGTGAGTTCTGGCAGTTAGGAGTGAAGAGGTGGCTGATTCCTGTTACATTATAATTCAAACTATCAGCGTTTGGCAAATGTAAGTAGTAGGTACTGAAAGTTAACAGTGGGTGTAAAACACTCTGAAGTTATAAGGGCCAAGCAAGATGGAAGTGGGGACGTTACCCTTTTAAGGAAGCCAGTTTGTCCTTGAAGCCAATTCTTCATTACTTTTTAAAAATAAGCTTTTATTTTAGAATAATGTTAGCTTTTCAGAAAAATTAGGAAGATAATGTAGAGCTCCCAAATATCCCATACTGGGTTTCATTTTTAATTAGCATCTTATATTAGTATGGTCTATTTGTCATAATTCACAAACCAATATTGGTATGTTATTGTTAACTAAAGTTCATAACTTTATTCAGATTTCTTAGTTTGTACCCCATGTCCTTTTTATGTTCCAGAATCCCACCCAGGATAGCACATTGCATTTAGTAGTCATGTGTTCTTAGGCTCCTGTTGGCTGTGACTGTTTCTCAAAGTCTTTGCTTTTGATGACCTTGACAAGTTCAAGGAGCATTGTTTAGGTACACTGTAGAATGTCTCTCAACTGGGAGTTCTCCGGTGTCTTTCTCATGAATACACTGAGGCTATGGGTTTAGGGAGGAAGACCACAGAGAGTAAAGTGTGATTCTCATCATATTATATCAAGGGTATACACTCCCACTTTGGCTTATCACCATTGATATTAATCTCAAATGAGGTAATGCTTGTCAAGTTTCCACCATTGATTTCAATATGTCAGGTTCTCCCCACCTTTCCACTTAAGAAGTGGGGAGTTTTGCTCCACCTCCTGGAGGGTGGAGTACCTACAAAAATTATTTGAAATTTCTATATGTGGGATTTGTCTCTTTTACCCTATTTATTTCTTTGTACTCATGGACATTTATTTCCTACTTCAGATTATAAGCCAATGGTGCTTTATTTTGTTGTTAAAATTGTCCCATCACTGGCCATCAGGAGCTTTTCCAACTGGCTTCTATGTTCCTAGACATACCTCCATCATTGTGGGTATTTTTGAGCACTTCCTTAGTTTCTGGCACTAGAAGATGTTCCAATGTCACCTACTATATTTGCTACCCCAGTCCTAGATTAGGGCATTTCTCTGAGAATCTCTGGTTCCTTTTTATAAAGGATGGTATCATACACCAAGATCTAGGTGCTAAGTATGCTTGTTACTGAGATGTCTTTGCTTCTAGGCCTTCCTTGCAGACAGAGCAAGGAAATAGATGTTTGTATACTAACACCTCTATATACCTATATCTATAAATATTCCTACAAGTAACAATCTATATTTATATTAAATTAAACTTGAGTTCATCCTGATGTCTCCAACTCTAATCCATTTTCACATGGTTCATGCTAACTCTCCTCTTTCTTATCTGTAATCTCCTACTTCAATAGTAAGAAATATGCCTCCCAACATTTGTCATCCATTTATTTAGTTGTTCATTTACAGTATACATGCATGGTGATCCCAGAAGCAACAACCCATGGTCCCATAGGAAACAACATCACCAAGCGTAGTTCAGTGTGTATGAACAGTTCCTTTTACCTTTAGTCTTACAGACTACAGTTATTTCTAATGTCACTTAGGTAGGCCCCTTTCTCCCTGACCCTTCAGTACAGTTGTCTCCTAAGCTTCTAATACAGTCAGATAGCTTTGTCACATTTTTCATTTCATCTTTTAATTCTCTGATCTCCTAAATTATTTTTTAAATTTGCGTACACTTAAGTTTGCTCTTCGTACTGTAAATTTCTATAGATTTAGACAAATGTGTAGTATCATATTTGTATCATACAATATCATACAGAATAATTTCACTGCCCTAATAAAAAATCCTGTACTTTGTTGAAACCTCCTTCCCATCCTCTCCAGAGCTCCTGGACTTCACCATCTACATTATTTTGCCTATTCCTTACTGTCACGTAATTGGAATCATCAAGTACGTAAGACTGACTTCTTTCACTTAGCAGTACCATTTGATATTGATCCACAACTCTGCGTGGCTTGATAGCCCATTCCTTTTTATCGCAGAATAGTATTCTACTTTATGGGGATACCACAGCTTGATTATGTACCAAGTGAGGGACATCTTGGTTTCGGTGATTATGAGTGAAGTTCCATAAATACTGCAAGATTTTGTTGTGCAAGTTCATGTGGATATGGGTTTCCGATCAACTGGATAAATAGCAAGGAGCACAGTTACTAGATCATATTATAAAATTATTCTTAGCTTTTTTAAAAAAAATGCCAAACTGATGTTGAGAGTGGTTGTACCATTTTGCATTTTTACCAGCAATGAAGTAAAGTTCCTGTTGTTTTGTGTACTCCTCAACAATTGTTAGGGTTTTTTTCATTTTATTTTAGTCATTCGAATAAGTGTGAGGTTTCTAATTGTTGTTTTAATTTGCATCTCCATAATTAAAAATGATTTTGTGCATATTTTCATATGTTTATTTTCCTTCTGGATATCTACTGTGATGAGGTATCATTATAGATCTTTTGTATGTTTTAAAATAGTTTTGCTCTTGGTGGTACATACAAACTCATCACCAAACTCAAGGCCACACAAATTTTCGCCTGTGTGTTCTTCTGGAAGTTTTATAGCATTGCATTTTATGTTAAAGTGTTTGATACATTTTGGGTTAATTTTGATAAAGGTCTATATCTAGATTTATTTATCTGTATATGGATATTCCAACACTGTTTGCTGAGAGGACTGTCCTTGCTCCATTGCATTGCCTTGGCTCCTTTGTCAAATATCAAATGACTGTATTTGTGTGGGTCTATTTCTGGATTCTCTCTTCTAGTTCATTAATCTGTGTGTCTGCTCTTGCACCAATACCATCATTTCTGGAATATTGTAGTTTTGTACTAACTCTTGAAATTGAATTGTATGAGTCCTACAACTCACTTCAATATTGTATTGGCTATTCTAGGTCTTATGTCTTTCCATTTACACTTTAGAATTCATATCAATAAATACAACATATCTCACTGTAATTTTAGTTGAAATTATGTTGAATGTGATAATCAAATTTGGAAAATTGACATGAAAAATGGAGTCTTCCAATCAGTGAACATGGCACATCTTTTCATTTATTTACATATCTGATTTCTTTCATTGTAATTTTCCACATACAGAAGGCTTATATATATTGTTAGATTTATACCTCATTATTTTAGTTTTGGGTGCTATTACAAATGTCTATTATAAATATAAATTATATTATGTTTATAATTTCTAATTTCAATTATTTGAATGCCATCATTTTTATCTAGGAAAGCAATTTATTTTTGTATTGTACGACTTGGCTATAATCATTTATCCATTCAAGAAGTTTTCTGGTAAAATCTTTGGGATTTTCTAGATAAACAATTATGTCATCTGTGAATAAAAACAGTTTTATTTCTTTCTTTCATGACTTTTTAACATCCGAAAATAAAGAAATCTGAGAATGTAATAGAAAAATACAAAAGATTCTTTTTAAATTCTTTCTTATATTTCCTTTGGAGTCCTTTTTCTTCAAAAATTCAGCACAACTACATTTAAGCTTTCCTCTGTACTAGGTACACTGCAAGAAGAGGAAAAGTTGTCATATATTTACTTAAAAAAAGTTGTCATATATTTATTTGTCATATACTTACTTATATTTACATGTATTTATTGAAGAAACATTTCTTAAACAGAAATTTCTCTTTAAAAAAAAAGATTTTATTTCTTTTCTTGAGAGTGAGAGAGAGAGCAGGAGTGAGGAGAGGGGCAGAGGAAGAGAGAGAAGCCGACCCCCTACTAAGCCCGACATGGGGCTCAATCCTGGGACTCCAGGATCATGACCTGAGCCTAAGGCAGCCACTTAACTGACTGAGCCACCCAGGTGCCCCTTAAACAGAAATTTGTAAGGAGGAAATGAAAATTTAAGAAACATGTCATCAGTCTTCCAGAGTTGGTTTAATATTCCAAATCCTGCCCTTTGATGGACTAACAGCTATATTTTTATAATATAATTTTAACTCTCAAATTCTTACAAAAGATACATTACAGTTTCTGTTTTTAATAACAAAATTGGACATTATAAATGTACTGTAAGTATTTGTATACCTGTAATCCAGTCATAGAACTTCCCTTTTTCACAGGCAAAGCAATAAATCTCTGATGTGTTATCCTCTAGCTCCGAGTTGTTGACTCCTTCAGGAATGCGTGAGTAGATCTTGCAGTGAAATTAATGTATAACCATTACACAAAGACATGCTGATTACACACTGATAGCGTATTGATTACAAATCTAAGCAGAAGAGGAATGGATATCACCACCCCAAACATGAATTGAGCCATTAGGTGGATTGCAACAAGCTAAAATAAGATCCACAAACACTGACCTGAAATGTACAGAAATTAATTCAATAGTGAACCAGACCAAGATAACATGGGCAAGTAAATGCATCATCAGTCTGAATTCCTAACTGTAAGGAGTAGCAGCATAAGAATTCCTTACTGTGAGGGGCGCCTGGGTGGCTCAGTCTTTAAGCGCCTGTCTTTGCCTCAGGTCATGATCACAGGGTCCTGGGATGGAGCCCATCAGTCTCTTTGCTCAGTGGGAGACCTCCGTCTCCCTTTCCCACTCCCCCTGCTTGTATTCCCTCTCTCTCTCTCTCTCTCAAATAAATAAGTAAAATCTTAAAAAAAAATTCCTTACTGTGGAACAAATAACTTAGCAAGTTGGGATTCATTTAGGCAAATTTGCATTTATTCATTTAGCATAAATGTATGCATTGTGTGCAAGGCATTGTGACAAATTAAGAGAGCATGGTTAAAAAATAGAAATAAATGCATTTGGCTTTTGCCTTCTTAATTGTATTAGACTTTTAGGTCAAGCCTTAGTAACCTGGGGGGACTGGTTTCAATAGAAGAACTTTATTTGATAGGAATGTCTTATGTCATAAGTGTGAGGGTGAAAAAGGGCCCTAGGAAGCCTGTGAAGGCATGAACTAGGGCACTAAGGAATACATCAAATTCTCCCCCTCTGCCCATCATCTTTGACTTCCTTGTACATACATTTTATGCTGTCTTAGCTTCAGACCTGTCTTTCTGCTCTCCTGTTTACTTAATAAAAAATAGTTGTTCACTTACATACCCAACAAACATTTATGGAATGTTCATCATTCCAATCCTTGGGTTTTTTGTTTTGTTTTATTTTTTAAGATTTATTTACTTATTTGAGAGAGAGAGTGAGGGGCAGGGGAGAGAGAGAGAAAGAATCTCAAGCAGAGTCCACACTGAGTGTAGAGCCCAACGTGGTGCTCGATCACAGGACCCTGAGTTCATGACCTGAGCTGAAATCAAGAGTCAGATGCTTAAGTGACTGTGCCACCCGGCACCCCTCCAAGCCTTGTTTTACATATTTGAATACAGACAGCAATGAAGAAGGGACAAAACACCTACCCTCATTGAGCTTATACCCTGTACAGACACAGACAATAAACAATAAACATTGAAAATAAGATATAAGTAAAATGTTAGTAAGTGTTAAGTGCCAAAGGGAGACCACATGGGCTGCAAATAGGGCAGGGAGGATACAACTTTAGACAGGATATCAGAGTAGCCCTCATGAATAGGATGACATTTGCCAAAAGACTTGAAGAAGGGTGAGATTTGGCCATGCAGTTATCTGGAGGAAGAATGTCATGGGCAGAAGGAATGATCTGGGTAAAAGTCTCAAGATGGAGTATGCTACAGGTGCATGGAACAGCATGAAAGCTAGTGTGCCTGGCACAGAACTGAAGGATCAAGAAGTGCCAGCCAAGAGATAACAGGCTCACATGTCCTGTGGAACTTTGCAGGCTATTTTAAGGACTGGTTCTTTTTTCTTTGAGGAAAATGGAGTTATGAGAGGCTTTGAGAAGATGAATAACATGATTTAATTTCAGGGTTGGATCTTACTGTCTGAGCTATGTGGAGATGGAAAAATAAAAAAAGCACTCTCTCTCCTACTCCTTCTTTTCAGGCTCTGTGAGGTCACATACCCACCCCAGGTCAATGGTTTCTTCCCAAGGAGCTGTGTCTCTGTAGGTGAGGCCAGGTTGCGGGGGGCATATTAGCTTCCTCAGGAACCTGTGCCTGAGAGATGGGAGAGATGGGGCCGTGGGGTGGGAGAAGTTTTCAGAAAGTGAGAAGCAGTTAGGGGAAGAGTGTGAAGAGGCTGGCAACCTATTAGTTGCTCACCTCATGTCAGTTACCATCTAACAGAATAAAATGTGTTCGTAAAGATTTTCTCCCCATATTACCTATAATAAGAGGGATATTGATAAAGTATGAAGGGAGGTTGAGAGAAGGCAAAGTCACTTTTATGTGGGTCATTAAAGCACTTGAATTTGAAGGACAGCTTGGATTTGGCCATCTGGGAATGGGGGTGGAGGTATGGGATAGGAGAAGAGGTCATTTAATATAGAAAAAACATTATGCGCAAGAAGCCCTGAATGTTTCCTCCCCCAGGCAGGGGTAGGTAAAGTACTGCTGACAGTATTTTAAGCACAAATTATGCATGAGTTTACTCAGGAGACTGCTAAACTGCTCAACAATAATGGGTAATTGTCTTAGCAAACACACATCCTTCTTTTAGTTGTGCACCCCAACAAATAATAAAGGGAAAAGATACCAGAACAAATGCCAATGCAAAACACATTATTTCTATGAATGTGATTGTTGCACAGTGCTCCTCTATTAGAAAGTCTATAGACACAGTGATTAAAGTAGCCAGAAATTTTCTTCCCTAAACTTCTTCCCTTTGGATACTTAAACTTGAACAGTAGTGCCGGTGAAATACTGTGGTTCGAATTCCATAAGACATACTAGAAACACTTAAACAAAATGATCTATTTTAAGCCAGAGAGGAATCCTCTGGGTAATTAAAATCTCTGGAATTTGTTCCCCAAAGTTATTATTCCAAAATACAGTGCTGTTTACTTATTTGAACTTTTTTTTGACCTCCCAAAGACTCTGTAGAACTTTTTTTTTTGGGGGGGGGTGCTAAAAATAATTACCATTCTTTTCCATGAAGGGATATTGAAATTCTAAAGAACAATTATCTTTTTAGGTCTTCTATTTTTGAACAAAATACGTAAAATGTTCAACCTCAGGACTTGCTGTCAAAATTATATAGGGATTTCTTTCTTTCTTTCCTTCCTTCCTTCCTTCCTTCCTTCCTTCCTCCCTCCCTCCCTCCCTCCCTCCCTCCCTGCCT
>LNAC01000704.1:606278-622919 GCA_002007465.1 Ailurus styani
TCTTTCTTTCTTTCTTTCTTTCTTTCTTTCTTTCTTTCTTTCTTTCTTTCTTTCATGTTATTGTTTTCTAAGATGCGAGTTTATTTCTCAATGTGTATTTAAGTAGGTTATCATATGGGAAATATCATTATCTATTATGATACAATGAGCTAAGGACTATTTGTGAAAGACAATCCCATATGCAACATTTTTTCACCATTTCTTCTTTCAAACTCAAAGTTTCAAAACTAATTATAAATACAAAACTGTTTTATAATGTGTCATAGTAGCTATTCATTCATTCATTTGTTCATTCAAATTCAAAGATCCTTCCTCATTAAACTTATGTTCAAGAGAGAAGATAGAAAATAAATGTAAAATATGTAAATAAATTAAAGTAATTGCAAACATTGAGACATGCTATGAAGAAAATAATGTAAGATAATGAAATCAGGAATAATGTGCAATGGATGGACTAATTTAGATTGGGAGAACAGTCAGGAACAGCATTTTTAAGGAGGTAACGTTGACTTAAGACCTGAATGATGAGAAAGAGCCAGTCTTGTAAAGATGTAGGTGTAGAGCACTTCAGATAGAGGGTATAGTCACGTCAGCACCTAAAGTTGAAATGAGTATGATGTATTGAAGGGTCGGAAAAAGGGCTTGAATAGTGTTGTCATAGTGCTCATAATGTAATACCTAAAATATATTCTATTTCAGGTATTGTGAATAATTTGTTTTAAAATGAACAGAAATACCTCTATTTCCAGCAAGATGAAATAGATGCAGTTTGCCTTATTCCTCCTGCTAAATACAACTAAACCTCCTAGACATTTTATATTTTTTAAAGCCTAAGAAGAAAAGTGGGAAAAAACAGAAGGAAGAATGGCTAGAGGTCATGGGAGTTGAGAACAACATGGGGCTGAGTTCCTGGATTTTCTTTTTATCTCCTATATCATAGACTTGGAGCTGAAGAAGCTAGCCCCAGAGAAATGCTAATGGGCACAGATACACACATACACACATAGACTCCACATAGGCACATAGACACACACATGTATACAAACACACACATACACACACACATCCTAACAAAAGCATGTTCTCTCTAACCAAATGACCAGGAAGGAAAACCTAGCAAGACAAAATATTTTAGACAATCATCATTCTGCTCTAGCCATACACTACAAAAAAACTGGGACTCCCTTTCCCCCTCCTGCCAGCAAAGGCTCAAAATGGAGTCTAGACTTCGTCACTCACTAGGCTGTAACAAGGCTCCCCAGCTGGATTAGAGGACAATAGAAATTATTTCATGTGAACAACAGAGAGAAAAAACTGAAAAAAAAGATGTTAAGAGTACTTTAGAACTTGGGACTATATAGTCCATAGTCCTTGGGACTATGACAAAAGATCCAATGTACATGTCTTTGGAGTTCTAGATGGAGAGAAACAAATGCCAGGGATGAAAAGGTGGTCAAAGAAACAGTGACCCAGATTCCTGGTTTGAGAGGTTATGAACCTAGAGATTCAAGAAACTGGGAAAACCCCAAACAAGAAACCCAATGAAATACAGGCCAAGAAATATCATAGCCAATTTTCTACACTTGATCTTAGCCAAAAGACTGAGAAGCAATAGCTAAAGAAAAACAGAAAACAAAAAACCTTGAAAGCAGTGAGGGAGAAATGACGCCTGCCTTATAGAGGGGTTATAATTCAAGTGACAGCAGATTTCTCAGGATAAACTATGGATGCCAGAAGTAAATGGCACGTTTTTCGAGTCCTAAAAGAAAAGAGCTGTCCATCTAGAATCCTTTAACTAGCTAAAGTATCCTATAGGAATGAAGGGGAAATCAAGACATTCTCAGATAAAGGAAAACTAAGAGAATTTGTTCCAAGAAGACTAACCATAAGGTGCCTAAAGGGAGGTCTCTGAATAGAAAAAAATAAATAAATAAAAGAAAATACCTGGAATGTCAGGAAAGAAGTCTGTGGTAAACAATAATACCAGTAAATACAACTGATTTTCCACCTTAACTTTTTAAAATGTGCTTGACAGTTGAGTAAAAAATCTTAACACTGATGTGATTCTAAATGTATGTGGAGGAAATAATTTTAAAAACTATATGATAAACACAATTTTGTAGGTACAGACAAGAGTACTTTAAAATCATTTTCAAAATTTAAAGAGAATATAACAGTTTTAAAAAAGAATGTGTCTGTCCCATTTCAAGACTTTTAATATAGCCATAGATAACAAAACTGGATGGTATCAGTGAAAGAAGAAATGCATAGATTAATGGAACAGGATAAACAACCCAGAAAGAGATTCATACAAAGATACTCAACTGATTTCTGAAAAAGATGCAAAACCAATTTCTGCAATGGAAAAAATATAATCTTTTCAACAAATTGTACTAGAATAGTTAGCTATTGACAGGTTTAAAACAAAGAACCCTACTTAAGTTTTATACCTTATACTAAAATTATCTTAAAATAGAGCATGGAGTCAAATGTAGAACATACCTTTAAGGTTATACAAAGAATTCTTAGCCTCGATAGCAAAAGCACAATCCATAAAAGGAAAAATTAATGAGTCGAACCTCATCAAAATGCAGTTTTCTTTGTAAAAGGCCCTGTTAAAGGATGAAAAGTTAGCCTACAGGCTGTGTGAAAATACTTGCAAATCACATCTCTGATAAAGCACTAGCATCTAGAATATAGAAAGAACTCACAATACTCAACATTAAATAAACAACCTGATCAAAAATGTGCAAAAGATATGAACAGACATTTCACTGATGAGGACATACAAATGGCAAATGATCACAGGAAAAGGTGTTCATTAGTCATGAGGAAAATACCAATCCACAGTGAGATATCAATATGCTATTCACCACTCAGAATGACTAAAATAAAAAATAATGGCAGATTTTCGTCAGAAGATCTGGAAAACCAGATCAGCCATACATTGTTCATGGGAATGGAAAATGGTACAACCACTCTGAAACAGTTTTGTAATTTCTTTAAAAGCTGAGTATAGCCCTACACTATGATTCAGTACTTACATTCTTGGGCATATATCTGAGAGAAATGAGAGCTAATGTTTATACAAAAGTCTGTAAATGACTGTTTTGTTTTTGTTTTAAGATTTTATTTATTTATTTGAAAGAGACAGAATGAGAGAGAGAGAGCATGAGAGGGGGGAAGGTCAGAGGGAGACGCAGATTCCCTGCTAAGCAGGGAGCCTGATATGGGACTCGATCCTGGGACTCCAGCATCATGACCTGAGCCAAAGGCAGTCGTTACCAACAGAGCCACACAGGTGCCCTGTAAATGACTGTTTATAGCAGTTTTATTCATTATAACTCAGAACTGAATGTCCTTCAGTGGGTGAATGATTACAGAAAGAAAAAAAGGGAAGTCTGTATAGATGAGGGCAACAGTAAGTCGTAAAGCAGAATAAGACCGAGTTACATCGAATTGGGTACTTAAAACATCCAACCTCATTAGCTGGGGAAGCCCAGTGGAGGCAGCCAGGCTGGAGTCCCGAGGGAGAGACTCGGGTGGAGCGTCTTTCCCTCCGGTGAGACGTCCAGCTGACCATCCCCATAAGGGCGGTATTTATAAGGCAAATGACAGGGTCTGAAGTTAAACATTTGTTTGCCTATGTGCAGTTTGGAGCAATCTGCATCCCTATGTTATCATGTCTTTACATATTCAAGGAACCTGGGCTAGGTGTGTTCGCCTCCCCTCCGAGATTCCATCTGGGGAGGTGGGCAGCCCAGACTGGAGCTGAGGGGATGCAAGGCAAAATTTTTAATTCTTGGCGTCCAGACCAGAAGGGCCAGTTCTGACCTGGAAGCCAGCTAATGTCAACTAACCAAGCTCCTGAGGTCACTCATGCATCACAAGTCTCATAAACAGCATTCTTTAGCATGCCTGCACACGTGCCGGTATGGAGGTCGGGGTGGTCAGTTATGCCGGACAAATCACAGAAACCTACATCCATACAGTACAGTGTCAGACTCTTGGTTTTGGCTCAGGTCAGGATCTCAGGGTCCTCAGATCCCCGTTGGGCTCCACACTCAGTGGGGATTCTGCTTTGAGAGTCTCTTCCTCTCCCTCTGCCCCTCCCCTGCTCACACACACACACACACACACACACACACACTCTCTCTCTCTCTCTCTCTCTCTCACTAAAATAAATAAATAAATCTCTAAAAAGGAAAAAGAAAATAGTGGCTTTACACTCAAAATTCAAGAAAAAAATAGACCCTCTGAAAAAAATTTAAGATGAGATCAAATGAATATAAAATCAGAAACTGAAGAAGGTCAAAGCCTAGATATTATTTATTTATTTATTTATTTTAAGATTTTATTTAGACAGAGAGAGACACAGCGGCGAGAGAGGGAACACAAGCAGTGGGAGTGGGAGAGGAAGAAGCAGGCTTCCCGCCGAGCAGAGAGCCCAATGCGGGGTTCGATCCCAGGACCCTGAGATCATGACCTGAGGTGAAGGCAGACGCTTAGCGACTGAGCCACCAGGCGCCTGCTAGAAATAATTTAAAGACAATAAGATGTAGTCAGAGAATAAAATTATCAGCAGAAGCACTTAAATAACAGAATCAACCCTTCATTAAGGAATGTAGAGAATTGTGATAGAAATGGCAGCATGAAAATGTGCCTTCAGGGCCACCTGGGTGGCTCAGTGGGTTAAAGCCTCTGCGCTTGGCTCAGGTCATGATCTCAGGGTCCTGTAATCGAGTCCCCCATTGGGCTCTCTGCTCAGCGGGGAGCCTGATTCCCCCTCTCCCTCTGCCTGCCTCTCTGCCTACTTGTGATCTCTGTTTCTCTGTCAAATAAATAAATAAAATCTTTAAAAAAATGGAAAGCTATGGCATAAAGAGAAGGGATTCTTCAAATGCATAGATGGTTCGTGAAACATTTGATGTGTTTTGTAAGTTTTTGTATAAATATGCATTGGTCTAGGGAGAGTCACAGCTTTCAGAAGCTTCCCCAGTGAGCCCATGTTGGATGAATGGATTCATGGATAGAGGCAGGGATGGATGGATGGATGGATGGATGGATGGGTGGATAGATACATAGATAGACAGGAAGGCAGATAGGCACAAGTGAAGGACCGCAGCTAGAAAATACGAATATCCTTCAAATTATCCATATCTAAGATTTATATTGTTTCATTTTTACTTTTTAACTCAAATATATCATTTGGGTTTTCGTGGACATTACTAAAGCTAGAGAAAATATTATTAAGACCTCACTTATGTAAGGAGCTTAATCTGACATCGTTTTGTCTTGGTAACACTCTCAGAAATATAAAAATGATAGTTGGAGAGTTTTAGAGCTGAACTCAGTATATGATAATACTAATAATCACTGGAATTGTTTTTATGGTAGTGTTTATAAATCACATTCAGAGCCATGATTTATGTGTACTTTAACAATCTTTTGAGTTATGTAATCCAGGTTTTCTCACTATCTTTGATTTACAATGCTTCACATGTTCGAAGAAAAAAACTCTACAGAAAAGTACTCAGTAAAGAATGACCACATAAAAGTGTCCTAATAATTAAAAAATTTATCATGTTTGTCATAATCATTAAAAATAAGTTTAAGTCGATGTTCATCATGGGAAGGGTAATGAAACTATGTGTTCTTTATGTTGATATGAATCTTAATTACTAACACTTGATTGAAGATCTAACAGTAATGACTCAGTGACATTAGTGGAAGCAGATATTATTTTTAACCAAAGTTTCTGAAGAAGTGGTTTCCCTAAAAAAAACCCTTTTTAAAATACATATCATTTTTTTTATGGATCACAAAACAGCCCATGCTCTTTTTAGAAAACTTGGAACTTAACACACAAAACAACATAAAAATCACCCATAATTCCCCATCCAGAAATAGCAATGATTAAGATGCTGATATGTTATTTTTCCAATGTTTTTTCTATGCCTACAAAAGAATATTATCAAATTGTATACATATTAACCAGCTTCAATAAATTTAAACACATCAATAAAAAGATTTCCAGGATGTACTATACACTAACCTACTAAGTAAACATAATTGAACATATTAGAAACTTGTCTTGGTGGTTCTGAGTCCTGGTTGCAAGTCCCAGTTGTTGCTTAGTGACATCCTCAAGATCTACTAAGAGATGTCAGTTCCTTTCCCTGGCATTCCACAATTCCTCACACTCTTCCTTTTAAAACACCTGACCATGGTTTTGTTTTGTGTGTCTTGTTTTCTCATGAATGATCAACATTAACTAATGTTTCTTTCTGCCTTAAGAGTACTAATCCCATGTAGTGTCTGTTTCTAATTTAATGCTTTTAATTTGCTGTGTACTAGGAAACCACATAACTAAGTTTACTAATAATCATAACTCCACCCAAAGCAGCAAGGATAGCTAGCGTATTTTGGAGCACTTACTTCACCCCAGGCAATTACTGTGGTGAGTGCTTTTAATCTTCATAACAACTGAGTGGGAAACTCTAGATGAGACAAATATTAAGTAATTTGCCCACGTTCACACAAGAGCACTGACTTGAAGTAGAATTGATAGGGCTGACATCTGGAGAAGGCAAGTTGTATGGGGGTTTTAAGCCCCCATGACTGGTAGAATGGTATTACTAATATTGAGAATGAGGAATATACATCCCTAGTGGAAGATGAGATGATTTTAGGGTACACCCTAAAGGATTTTAAACAAAGCTGTGGACAAGAAAATTATCAACCCTGAATTACATAGTGAGTTTAATTCAGCTCCAATTTTTCTGATTATGTCAGGGAGAAAGTCTCAATGCGTGCTAATATGTTTTTAATACCTTGTTAAAACTTGCTAGCATATTTTTTGATGAAAAGGGAATGGGCCTTGGATATACAGCTTTTGATAGACAGTATTATCTAATTATAATTTATCAATTTGCTTTCATCATTTATTTATATGGCTAATGCCAATTTAAGAAAGTATGATAATGATTTCTCCTTTGTGGATGTGAGATTTTTCTTTTTAAATAAAATAATTTAAACTTTAAAAGTTGAGTTGATTTTTTCCCCATTAAATAATAACAGATGTCCACAGATATGGCAGGAAAAAAAAATGAGTGTGTCATATAAATTGTTAAATACAAAAATATGTGTCCAGTGGGAGAAAAAATATCATCAAAGAGGATAATCTGGTTTGTACCAGATCCCAAGAGCTAAATTTTCAGTAATTTTGTGAGCCAGTTGTTAAACATAGCCATTAAATTATACAAACTTATAATTAAATAAGTTATATTAAAAACAATGGTAATAAAACCTCAAAACTCATCATTTCCTATCCTGCCACATTTTACTATTTTCTTTGTTCTTGAAGTAATTTATGGCTACTGTGTCTGTAGGTTGGAAATATAATCTAATGGTGTCATACTGAGCACTTCTTCCCAGGTCCATGTTCAGTGAATTCATGGTGGTAGTTCAAAATGGACCATGGTGGGAGTATTTACAGTACAGAAATTGGCAAAAGCTATAAATTAGAAATTTTTCCTCCTGGAGAGGTAGTTGTTAGCCACTTACCAGCATACCACTGGATATAAGAGTAAATGGAAATGAATTTCTATTTTCCTGGCCAATGATTCCTGGTGCAATGGTTTTAGTTGGTAGAGGAAGCCTTTCTTGAAAAGGAATAGATGGTAAGTAATAGAGAATACCTTGGCCGGGGATGGTAGGGAGCTCTTAATCATGTTACAACTGAACATTTTGTGAATGAGAAATTCTGCCTCCTGTCTCTGAAAGAGGCATAGAGAATATATCTTCTAAATTTTTTTCTTGGGAAAACTAAATCCATCCTACTTTTGTTTATATTATTTTAATTAAAATGTGTTTCAATAATTTCTTGACAAGTAGTAGTCTTCAAAATTTGGTTACTTTCCTCAATGATGTGAACTTAGTCTTAAAATCCATAAAATGTAAAAAGAAGCCAAAGTAGAGTGATAAAAATGTCAGTTGTAGTAACAGAATTTATGGCTTTGGTTTTAATACGAGGAGTGTTTTGAAAATATCTTGTCTCTTATCTTGTGCACACAGTGGCTCTTATTCAGCTGAGGAAGAGGTTAAGTGAGAAATGAGTTGGCTCGCCAAGGATACATTTGTCCCACCCACCGTCAGCCCCCAACACACATATATACTCACACACACATACTCTGATGTTAATTTGATTTGAAAAAATATCAGGAAACATCATCATCAATTTCTCCTCTTGCAAAAGTGATTATTCTTGCTTGACTGCCCTCTGCTGGAATTCCTGAAATATACACTTTGCCTCTACTTACAGGGACAAGTTGTAGGCGGTATGTAACTTAATAATGTGAGCAATCTTTGCAAGGCGTATTATGTGCAGAAGCCTAGGTATGCAAGATTAGAAATAAAACTGAGTTAAGCATTAAATGCAGTGGTCAAGTGTTGATTTAATTAGCCATGAAAAATAGCCAGGTTTTGAATGGATCAAAGAAAACAATTATACATAATGGGTGAGCTGAAAACAATTGACTATTACTGAAAAAGAGGAATGCTTTAATTAAACTAAAAGATATACCTAATGTTAAATGAGGTGGCTACAAAAGCTCCCCAAATAAAGCTGCTTAACTGCTGAGTATAATATGAGAGATCAGAAGGAGTATTTAAATATACCTAATAAAAAAATACAACCTTATTAAAATTGTATTGCTATTATTTAAAACTATAGCGAGCCTTTTCTCTTTTCTGTAAGCTAAGCCCCAACATTTAAGAATATTTGTTTACTTGCTTAAAATATTTAGGTTTCTCATTTAATATTAATTCCGATGCAAAGATATTGCTTTTGTGTGCTTAAAAGGAATATGATTTTGTGCTATTTAGAGAAAAATTATTTTAGAGAGAATAGTGACTGTGGCATAGCAGACCTTATCAGGTACTAGTATAGTATATACTTATCTGTGCATTTGTAGGGCTTTCCAAAGTTTGAGGAACACAGATAGATTGTCAAACAGGTGAAGCTGGTGGTAGAATTGACACTGTGGAATTCACGTTTGAACAGTATCAACACGGACTAGTTGTACTATAAAGATCAGATCCCTCACCTAAGGAATTTGAGCTCATAGACAGAGCGGACTGCTATCAGGGCATTGGCTATTCAAAGCGAGAGCCTTTATTTCCTTCATGCTATTCCTTTTATATTGTTGTCAATATAAGAAATGAACAAGGTGATTAGAGAGCAGAGGGAGGAGAAGAGAGGATGAGAGAAATCAGAGAATGAACAGGAAGAAGACAAAAGATTCTTTCTCTCCGCACACCATTTTGTTTGATTCTAGTCCCTCCTATGGGTTAGACTCTGTGAAGTTAAGCTTGTAAAAAGCCAAGTTTTCCAAATTCAAAACATGGACTCTGCATCACTGCACATTATGGTTTAATGTACAATAAGGCCAGGACCTTCTTGGAAACGATGCTAATCAAGTGGTTATGGATGTTAATTCTTTTGCAGTAAAAACTGACAATGATATAAGTAAGTCATTTTTCCTATTGTGAAAATGACAGTTATATCATTATATATATAAATGACAGTACTTTAAACTGGTCAGTAGAGGGGAAGAAGGAGATTATAGGGACTTGTTCACTTCACCAGACGAGGTCTGGTGAACAGGTGGAACACTCTGTTCCACCACTCCCCCCACCACTGGTCACACACCGAGTAGGTTTCCGATACTGATTTGCAAGGAAAATCTGAAGGGAGAGTAGGATGGTAGATGGAATTTGATTTAACTTTCTGAGTGTCTAAGGTGAACTCAATCACTGAATTTTGAATGGGACCAAACAATCCAACACTTGTCAGAGAAAGATCATATAAAACATCATAATATAAATGGGGAAAAAATTCCGTATTTTTTTGGAAAGTTTGTGTGTGCTCAGCTTTTTTGGAATTATACATTCATATCTGAGGATAAAAGTATTAAAATATTGTATAATCTGATGTTATTCTGAATGAAGAAGTAAACCCTATTTTATTCAAAAAAAAGTATTAGTAGAGCATAATTATAATGAATAGCTACAATGTATTGCACTTTTAAATGTTCTGTCGTCACCGTGCTCACCATTTTACTAGTATTATATAATTGACTTTTTAAAAACGCTGCTATGAAGTAGGTACTTAATCACGCCCATATTGCAGATTGGAAAATTCAGGCTCAGAGGCCCAAGGTCGCAGAGACACTGTGTACTAAACCCAGAACTCTCATCCTGGTATTTCTGACTCTGAGGGCAAAGCTCTTAAACACCTAGTGCATCAGTGCTAGGATCATTCCTTCCCTGAAAAGCCCTGCAGTGCCCTTCCGGGTCACTCTCCTGGTTCTGGATAAGGAATAACAAAATTTGGGAGCTGAAGGTGCTCTGGTTCTTTTAAAAACTAAAAGCAACCACCTACGACATTTCTAGATTACCAATCCTCAAAGAATTTTAAGAAATTCTACACAATACTAAAGCACGATGGAAGAGAATTTTCATCTTCTTTGGATAAATTTCCGTTGTCTACGGGCCATCATCTTTGTTCGTGTTTCCAGAAACCTATTCTGGGGAAGTGATCTGACAGACAGCCTGCTCCCAGAGCAGCCCGGCCCTTTCTCCACTCTCGTCTCTCTGCAGCATCTGCATTGGGCTTGAGCCCGGATCCATATTTACGAGACATATGTAGACACTTTTCCCTTTCTTGGCAAATGCATAAATAGAATCCTAATGTCTACATGTAGGTACTATATAAATACAAAGTTGTGCATACTCGGTGGATGTCATGCATCATTTATCTGTGTATTTTTAGCGTCACCAACACATTTACATATGCTGCCATGTTTCAAGCCGCACCTCAATATAGTGCCTTTTTCAACATGAACTCAGCAGCAGGCAACATCATTCTTTGAACATTTTCATCACAAATGAAGGTCAGAAAGCAAGAAAACAAATCCCAAAATAGAAGGCAAATTTTAAATGGGTAACACTTTCCTAATATGTTCTGAAGATACTCTAGAATTATCTAGAGCAGAGGATTGAATTTTTTACTGTACACTTAGATGCATGCAGTCATTTTAATGTACCTTATTATGCCAGGATTTCCAGAGACGATATGTTTACACCTTGGCCATTGTCTAGGGGGAATAGAGTTATATAAACCATCATTTGTGATTTTGTATTAAACACCTGTAAGGTATAGTAACAAAAGAGGGAAATGCTCTCTAGAGATGACTGAAGAAGTCAGGGAATCTTCATTTGGGCTCTAATATTTAAACTGATTCTTGGAGAAGGAGGAAAAATTTGGATTTTCTTTTGTATGAAACATTAGAAGAGCTAGAGGTCAGTTGACCACAAGATCAAGTCTAAGATCAAATATAAGAAATTAATTGATCTAACAGATAAAGTTTAAGGTGCTTGGGTTTCTTAGCAGGGATCCATCTTAAATTTCAGAAAACAAGAAGTGGGCAGATGATTTCCCTTTCCTTCTTTTATGGAAGCCCTAACCTGTCTCTCTTTGACCTTGTATTTCTGTGTACTTTGGATATGGCAAATCAGTTTAGGAGGTTTGTGGTAGAACCGTACCAATGATTTTTCAAGCCTTTACCTTGAGAAGCAGAACATTTCATTAAATAAAATATTTCATGGAATACGGAGTGTAAAACAGTTAAAAGCAGAGAGCTTGTCCGGTTGAAGTGAGGGACAGGGAGAAAAAGACCACCTACAAGGTACCATTTGAAAATCCCTGAACTTGGTAAAAAGTGTGTGTGTGTGTGTGTGTGTGTGTGTGTGTGTGTGTGTGTGTGTGTGTGTGATTTCTTAAGTCCCTAAATCACTTTAATTGCTTTCTTACCCTCAGACTGCATCTAAAGAACTCTGACTCTAACCCAATATGCAATCCTATTCTGTGGAATTTCAGGGACCTGGGGAAGATCTGTCTATCCTTAATGTCTTTCTTCCAATGGGTATTTAAGTAGCCAGTGTTCTGCGTTGACTTCCACAGTGGTTCTCAGAGTTTCGTGTGAGCAGTAATCACCCAGGAAACCTGATAGATGTAGATTCCTGGACCATCTCCAATGATACCGATACCTCTGGTTTGGGGTAGACATCTAGGTCTCTCTGTGGATGTCACCGCACTCCAGGTAATTCTGACGCCGTGATCTACCAGATGTCTGGGGTAAAGTATAGATTGCAGTGGGGACAAAGGCATGACAGAATAAAATAATAAATTGAAAGGAAAAGAAAGAGTAGAAAAGAGAGAAAAAGAGAACGTGTGTTAGTTGCAAAATGCCAACAAAAATCACCTAGCAGGCCACATGGTGATGTTGATGCCAGTTTGCTACTTCTGCTTTAGAACAGTAGTTAGAAGAAATCTATAGAAGTCCTTAGGTATGTTTTTCCAAATTACTAACATTTAGTCAGGCTGTGTGCCCCTCTCCTCACTCCGCCCCACCCCCGCTCTGTTCTTTCATTTCCTCCACCTACTTATTTCCATTTTTAAAGATTTATTTATTTGAGAGCGAGGGTGGGGGAGGGGCAGAGAGAAAAAATCTCAAGCAGACTCCCCACTGAGCACGAAGTCCTACACAGCTTGATCCTATGACCCATGAGATCATGACCTGAGCCGAAACCAAGAGTCTGAACGTTTAAGTAACTGACCCCTCCAGGTGCTCCACCCCCTACTTATTTCCTTGACAATCTTTTGAAAGACATTACCAAGTTTTATAAAGAAAATCCTGCAAAATTTTTGGTAAACACATTCTGGAGTTGTACTACGACACGGCCCTTTGTTAGATGTTTTTATGTTGCAGCAATCATAGAATATATCTGTGTATGTTTGATATATACCTGCTTTGTGTCTTACATTATTTCATAAGCATTTCTGTATAGTGATGTATCTTCTTATAGTACCTACAATAGTACCAAAGAGGTACAAGGATTAAAATATTTAGTGCATGTAAAACACAATAGAATGAATGGCATACAATGAGTATTCATTAAATTATAGCATTGTTGTATGCCCTTTTCCAAGCTCAGAATTATCTTTTTATAGATGCCCAGAAAAGGAGTTACTGGATCAGTGTGTATGAATATTCTTTTTGTAAAAACATTTGAAGGACTTAGTACAATATCTGTGTGTGTGTGTGTATATTTGATGCATTGTTTTTCAAAGAGTCAGTTGAATTTGCAACAGGACCAGCACTGTTTGCGAGTGTCCATTTCATTGGCCCTCATTAGTATGTGTGATTTTATTGTTTTTTAAAGCTGATATTTTTTAATTGCATTATTGCATTTTGTGTGTGTGTGTGTGTGTGTGTGTGAGAGAGAGAGAGAGAGAGAGAGAGAGAGAGAGAGAGAGAGAGGGATTTGTCTGTGACCTGTTCCCACATATTTTTTGAAATTTTAATATTTTCTTATTGTTTTACATGGGCCATGTAATAAACTATGAGCTGCACATATATTTGTGGGGTTTTTTCTGTTTAGTTTGCTATGGGTTTTTAAAAAAATGTATAAATGTTTCTAATTTTCTTGAGATCCTATCTGTTGGTATCTCAATCCTCCCTTCCCCTTTCCTCCCTAATACTTACTTCCACCATTTCTACCTTGCCGAGCGTATAACATTTATGATTAATTTCAGCATTTGTTTCCATTTTTTTAAAGATTTATTTATTTATATTTAGAGAGAGAGGGGGGGTGAGGTGGGGAGGGTCAGAGGGAGAGAGAGAGAATCTCAAGAAGATTCATGCTGAGCACGAGCCCAGTGCAGAGCTCGACCTCACAACCCTGAGATCATGACCTGAGCTGAAACCAAGAGTCAGCTTCTTAACTGAGTAAGCCACCCAGGCACCCCTTCATTTTCACTTTCTTTTTACAGTTCAACCTATTCAATGCGCACTAGTGTCTTTTCATCATAGTTTCCCCAATTATCCCTTTGTTAGAAGAAGTTTGTCCTCAGGAGTTTTATCAAGAAGGGCTTATGGGAAAAAGCATCTGAGTTCTTCAGTGTCCAAAGGTGTGTGTGCATGTGTGTGTATTTTAGTAACATTATTTTTGAAGGGTAGCATGGAGGAATATAAAATCTTTGGATCATCCTTTACTTTCTTATCTTGTAGAAGTTGCTCGGCTCTCGTTAGATGTTAAAATGTCATTGTGAAGAAATTTTGAGGCAAACCTCATTTCTTTCGCCTTTAACAGGTGGCTTGGCTTTTCGTCCTACTCCCCTCCAGAACTCCTTTTTCAAGTCTATCTTTAAGATTCAAAAAACTTACAAAGTTGGGTCTTGATGTTGACTGTTTCTGGCCAGTTATGTATGGTTTATGGTATATCCTTTCTTTAAGGAGACTCAAATCTTATTCTGTCCAGGACATTTTTTTCTTGCATCAAATCTTTAAATATATTAATTTTCCATTGCTCTGATCTTCTCTTGAGGACTCTAATAATAGAGATGTCACATCTCCTTTTCCTATATTCCGGAGCTATTATTTGTCTAATGTAAACCTCCTTTTTTCTTATTTTGTTTGTGTTTTCCTCTCTAGTGTTCGAATCTTCTGCCATGTTTTCCACAGTGGCTATTTCTGTGTTCTTTGCAATCTTTTGCTCATTGCTTTTGTAATTTGGGTGTTTGTGTTAAAACTTTTCATTTTGTATTAAACTTTTCATCTTGAAATAGTTGCAGATTCATATACAAACTATAATACAGTATAATACCACACTATAATACCACACCCGGGATATTAACTTGGATACAGTTTAGAGGAAGTTATGAGAGGAAAAAATGAAACAAGACGAAACCAGAGAGGAAGACAAACCATAAGAGACTTTTAATCTCAGGAAAGAAACTGAGGGTTGCTAGAGCGGAGGCTGGTGAGGGGATAGGGTGGCTGGTGATGGACCTTGGGGAGGGTATGTGTTGTGGTGAGCGCTGTGTATTGTGTAAGACTGACTAATCACAGACCTGTACCCCTGAATCAAATTGTACATTATTTGTTAATACTAAAAAATTAATTTTTAATTTTTTTTAAAGATTTTATTTATTTGACAGAGGGAGATACAGTGAGAGAGGAAACACAAGCAGGGGGAGTGGGTGAGGGAAAAGCAGACCTCCCCCTGAGCAGGGAGCCCAATGTGGAGCTTGATCCCGGGACTCTGGGATCATGGCCTGAGCCAAAGGCAGATGCCTAAAAACTGAGTTACCCAGGCGCCCAATACTAAAAAAATTTTTAAAAAGAATACAATGCCTAGGAAAATACCTAGGAATAAATTTTAAAAAATATATAGGAAGTTTCCATCACCACAAAAATCCTTCACATTGAACTTGTATAGCCATACTCACTTCATTCTTGACCTCCAGTCCCCCCTACTGACCTTAACCCTGGCAATCACTAATCTCCTTTTGTTCTCTATAATTTTGTCATTTCTAGAATGTTACAGAAATGAAATTATACAGTATGTAAACTATTAAGATTGGCTTTTTTTGTTTTTAGAACGAGAAAGAGAGTGTATGCATACACATGAATAGGGAGAGGCACAGAGAGAGGGAGAGAATCTTAAGCAGGCTCCACACTGAGTGCCGAGCATGACACAGAGCTCCATCTCATGACCCTGAGATCGTGACCTGAGCTGAAATCAAGAATCAGACGTTCAACGGACTAAACCATCCAACGGACAGACACTACAAGATTGGATTTTTTTACTCAGCTTTATTCTCTGGAGATCTCTCTAAAATGTTGCATATATCGGTAGTTTCTTCCTCTCCATTACTGAGCCAGATGCAAGGATCAGACTTACTGCAATTTACTTAATCATCAGCCTGCTGAAGGACATCTGTGTTGTTTCCAGGTTTTGGCTATTAAAAATAAAGGCACTTAACATTATTTACAATAACCAAGACATGGATGCACCCAAGTGCCCATTGATAGATAAATGGATAAGGAAAATGTGGTGTACATATGAAATGGAATATTACACAGGCATGAAAATGATGAAATCTTGCTATTTATGACAACATGGATGAAACTAGAAGGCATTATACTAAGTGAAATAAGTCAGAGAAAGATAAATACCATATGATTTCACTCACATGTGGAATCTAAAAAACAAAACAAATGAATAAACAACAAAAATCAGAATCAGACCTATAAATACAGAGAACAAACTAATGGTTGCCAGAGGGAAGGTGGAGCAGAGGAATGTGCAAAATGGGTGAAGGAGAGTGGAAAGTATGGGCTTCCAATCATGGAATGAGTAAGTCATGGGAATAAAGGATACAGCACAGGGAATATAGTCAGTGGTACTATAATAGTGTTGGATGGTGACAGATGGCAGCTACACTTGTGGTGAGCAGAGCATAACACACAGAGAAATTGAATCATTGGGTCGTACACCTGTAACTAATGTAACTTTGTGTGTCAACTGTACTGAAAGAAAAAAAATAACCTAAAAAAATTACAGTACTAAAAACATTTGTGTATCCATTTTCTGTGATAAATGCCCAGGAGTACAATTGCTACATCTTATGGTAACTGTATTTTTCATTTATTTCCCTTCCTTCCTCCCTTCCTTTCTTCCCTTCTCCTTCCCTCCCCTCCCCCTTCCCTTCCCTCCCCTCCCCCTTCCCTT
>LNAC01000704.1:623157-657659 GCA_002007465.1 Ailurus styani
CCCTTCCCTTCCCCTCCCTTCCCTTCCCTTCCCTTCCCTTAGTAGGAGGTGCTCTGGGCTCATGTTGTATGTTTCCCACCTAAGTTCTAGAATCAGCTATTTCTCCAAAGATCCCTGATTCTTTCACTGGAGGATGGTATTAGAAACCAAGATCTGGGAGGTACCTGTGCTCATTGGTACTGGGGTATGGTTTCTAGGTCCTTTCAGCTTATAAATCAAGGAAATACGTATGTGTAGACTAATGCCTATATGTACATACAACTCAAAACATTTATACATATAAGTATCTGTATCCATATTAGACTACACATGAATTCACACTGTGTCCAATTCTAATTCATCATCCCATATACGATTAGAGCTTCCTCCTCTTCCTTACATCTAAAATCTCCCTCTAACAGCAGGAAACTCCCATCATTTGCTATTCATTTACCTTATTGTTATTTCCAGCAGACATGCGTAATGTATCAGAATTTTTAACCAGTACCTGTGTAGAAAATAACTATCAGCTAGAATATGGAATTTATATACGGGTTCTCTTGTCCTTCATCTTAAACAGTCCACTCATTTCTGGTTACCTAGATCAGTTCATTTTCCCAACCCTTTCAAAGTGTTGTATGCATTGGCAAAGCACTTGAATTGTTTTGTCACACTCTTCATTCTATTCTGTGATTTACTGACCTACAGGGTTTTTATTTGCATGTAATGAGGTTCATTCTTTGTGCTGTAAAGTTCTATGTATTCTGAAAAATACTCTGTGTCATACATCCACCATTACACTACGTTACACAATAGTTTTAGCACCTAAAAATCCCCTGTGCTTTTGCAATCTACTCTGCTTTCCACTGAAGACCTGGAAAATTGTAGGAGTTCTGATGATGCTGACTCTATCTTTTGTCCTCTGTCTTACTCAGGCTAGTTCAGTGACTGCCCTTGGGGCTGCATGTTCCAGGCCCCTTGGAGGTTAATGTATGCCCAGGTGGGAATATGGGAAGACTTGTCCTGGTCTTCCCTAAAGTGGCACAGAGAAGGCTCCGCTTTCAGTAACTGGCACAGATCAAACTCACGCGCAGGTGGCATCCCTTTAGATAATTGCATTTTGACCTCACTGTCATGCCCTTTGCTCTATAAAACCTGTGGCTTGAGGTCCACATGGGTGGTGCCTGGATCACTTGTCTCTCTGATCCCGTCAGTACATTAGTGGGAATAAGACTGTGTAAACAGGGCGCCTGGGTGGCTCAGTGGGTTAAAGCCACTGCCTTCGGCTCAGGTCATGATCCCAGGGTCCTGGGATCGAGGCCCACATCGGGCTCTCTGCTCAGCAGGGAGCCTGCTTCCTCCTCTCCCCTCTCTCTCTGCCTGCCTCTCTGCCTGCTTGTAATCTCTCTCTCTGTGTCAAATGAATAAATAAAATCTTTAAAAAAAAAAAAAAAAAGACTGTGTAAACAGTATGCAGTGGCTTGCTTTACTTTCCCAGTCTCAAAGTGCCTTCTCAGTCTGCAGGAGGGTTTACTGTCCCTTGTCCACCTTCTTTTTTCTTTTTTTAAAGGTATTTTTATTTGTTTATTTACTTATTTATTTATTTATTTGGGGCATGTGCAATCGGGGGAGGGGCAGAGGGAGAGAGAGAGAATCTCAAGCAGACTCCACTGCTCAGTGCAGAGTCAGATGGGGGTGGGGGGGACTCCATCTCACCACCCTGACGTCATGACCTGAGCCAAAATCAAGAGTCAGATGCTCAATGGCCTGGGCCACCTTGGTGCCCCCCTCCTCCACCTTGTAACACAAGCCCTGATCTTTTTAATGATTTTGTCTTTTCCCAAAGCATCATAAAATTACAGTCATGACTTGTGTAGACTTTTCATATTGGCTTTGTCCATTAAACAGCATATACTTAACAGTCATCCAAGCCCCCCCCCCTTATTTTTTTGCCCTGGTAACTCATTTTTTCTTTAATTACAGAATAATACTCTATAGTATGGATGTACCACAGTTTGTTCCTTTATTCAACTGTTGAAGGACAGTTGGTTGCTTCCACTAATGGGCAGATTTATGAAAAAATCTGCCATAAATATTCTTGTGCAAATTTTTATGTGGCCTTAACTTTTCACATCAGTTAGGTGAGTACCTAGGAGCACAGTCCCTGGATCCTATGTTTAGACTTTATTAGTTTATAAGAAACTGCTGAGATGTCTTTCAAAGTGACTCTATCATTTTTGCTTTCCCACCAGTAGTGAGGTAGAGTTCCAGTCATGCCACATCCTCACCAGCAATTGCTATTGTCAATTTAAGTCAAATATATGTTTCACATCAGTGTTTTAATTTGCATTTCCCTAGTGACAAATGATGTTGAGTGCTTTTTCATATTCTTATTTGCCATCTGTAGGTCTGCTTTAGCGAGGTGTCTGTTCCATGATTTTGCCCACTTTTAAATTGAGTTGTTTCTTATTGTTAAATTTTAAGAGTTCTTTGTATATTTTGAATACAACTTCCTTATCACATTTTCTGCAAATATTTCTCCCAGTCTTCACTTATGTTCTAATTTTTTTAAAAAGATTTTATTTATTTATTTGACCGAGAAAGAGATTACAAGTAGGCAGAGAGGCAGGCAGAGAGAGAGGAGGAAGCCAGCTCCCTAGTGAGCAGAGAGCCCGATGTGGGGCTCGATCCCAGGACCCTGAGACCATGACCTGAACTGAAGGCAGAGGCTTTAACCCACTGAGCCACCCAGGCAACCCTGTTCTAATTTTCTTAACAGTGTCCTTTGCAGAGCAGAAGTTTTCAGTTTTAATAAGAATGAAGTTTGTCTTATAAAATTTTTCCTCATGGATTATAATTTTTGTGTTCCATGTAAAACCTTATTACCAAATCCAAGGGCACACAGATATTCTCTAATGTTTTATAGTCTTGCATTTTACATTTAGGTATATGATACATTTTCAGTTAATTTTTGTGTAAAGTTAAGGTCTGTATCTAGCTTTGTCATCATTGTTATTATCATTATTTTGCATGCGGACCTCCATTTTTCTAGTACCATTTGTGGAAAACAGTACCCTTTCTCAATTGAAGTGCCTTTGCTCTGGAGTCCAAAAAGGCTGCTGAGAGGACCCAGCAAAAGTAGCTATTAGCATGAGTTAACAATAACACATTTCCTGAAAAGGAGAGCTGCCAATAGAACAACTCTGACCTGGTTTGGTTCAGAGAAGTAGGTGAGGTGGTTGTGAACCTGGAAGTCATCCCAAGCTCTTCCCCATCCTGAACTCTCACACCACAGCAAATCTCCTGCAAATAACCACTCAATCCGCTAGGAGTGATATGAATAATTCTAGAACGGTATCAACACCAAGATGTAACATGAAATCTGTGGCAAAGAACAGCAAATGGTTCAAGAGGTAAAAATATTTTTATCGTAAAATACTCCAGGAAGCAGAAAATAATTCCAACCAAAAATATCATTGAGTATTCTGAAAATGTGAGGTAGTACTCACTTCTAAGAAGACCATAAAGAAAAATGCAAGAATCCCTGCATGAATGCAACAACATTATCAAAGCATGAATACAAGAACTTAGGGGAAACACTGAGATATGAAAAAGAGGATATAAAAATCAGAGACACTGAGATATTAGAAAAATGATATAAAATGTGATGTGAGTGGATGGTACTTAGAAGTAGAATATAAAAACAAAAAAATTGGGAGGCACTTTTGTTTATGGCAAGACGAAGTAGATGTGTCTTTCACTATGCCTCTCACTAATTACAACTAAAAACTCTGGACATAACATATATGTAATATATGTTTTTTTAACATTCTCCTCACCTTTTCCCAGTTTAAGCTGTCTTTGGCAGATCATCTATATATCTCAGGGTTATATCTATATCTTAGCTTCATTGTAAATGGAGGTTGCAGACAATTCACCCCCCTGTCTTCATGTTATTACATGATTTCCAAGAAGAGAAGGTAAAAGAAGTGCTGACTTGAGGAGACATTTGCATAGTGGAAATTTTAAACCTGCATTTATTGAGTACCTAATGTTTCAATCTTTCATTTTCACACTTCAAAAGAATCAAAAGAAGACGTATATTGGAAGATGAGACAACAAAGAACATCTTGATAGTGTTTGTTCAGGGGTAACAATTTTCAATTGGCAATTTAACCTTCATCAAAATACTTTCTAGAGAATTCACAGAAAGTTTTTTTTGAGTTAACTAGGCGTTGTCTCCAGTTCATTCTTTGAGTAGTTGGTGATTTCAGGTACAGCGCCTTCAAAATTTCCACATGAAGCATTTATTATATGTTGGAATGAAGTTATAAATGCTCTATACACTAATTGCTATTACTTCTCATGAACTCCAACATAATGCTTATGTTGGAAGACTGAACTGGTGTGCTTATTTTAGAGTTTCTGTTTTATAAGGAAAGAAACGTTCTACACATATAATGGTGCTATGTAATTTGACTGAATCCATCAGACACCTTGTCATAGAGGATTTTTTATAGGTCCTTCTGTGACAAAATGGGACTTTGGCACACAGCAAGAGGTGCCACTTATTTTTCACTATTGATTCTAGGATTCCTACTTCACTACCTCTTTCAGGAGGCAAAAGAGAGGTTTATATGCTTTTTCATACAGAAACATGCTCTGGGTCCAACCCACTCTTAAAAGTTTGGAAGCTATAGAAAATTATACATGGTAGATAAAGATCATCTACAAATTTTTTCCTCGGACAAGCCAGATTGTTAATATTTTAGAATATTCTGTGCATCTTTTTCTGTGATTTTCAACTTATTTGGCATCTTGTGTCTATGTAATTTTTTTTTTCATTTTATTTTTATTCTTTGCCCAAGGGGTACAGGTCTGTGAATCATCAGGCTTACATCTTTCACAGCATTCACCAAAGCACAAACCCTCCCCAATGTCCATAACCCATCCACCCTATCCCTACCCTCCCACCCCCCAGTAACCCTCAGTTTGTTTTATGAGATTAGAAGTCTCTTATGGTTTGTCTCCTTCCCCATCCCATCTTGTGTCTATATAATTTTTGTTTTTATTTGGTTTAATAGTAAATGTTAAGTGCTATTTAAAATCTTTACAAATATCACTCGAACAACTGAATTAATATTCTTATTCAATCTTATTGAAAACACAAAACTAGACAACAAGAAAGCAAAGGCATGCCATTCTTGGATAGGAAGATGTATCATAAAGATGTCAAGCATCCAAAATTTAATGCATAAGTAAATTACAATCTCAGTTAGAAGTCCAGAAATTCCTTTAAAGTATCTTTGAAAAGAGTGAAGGGGGGCGCCTGGGTGGCTCAGTGGGTTAAAGCCTCTGCTTTCAGCTCAGGTCATTATCCCAGGGTCCTGGGATCGAGGCCCGCATCGGGCTCCCTGCTCAGCGGGGAGCCTGCTTCCCCCTCTCTCTCTCTGCCTGCCTCTCTGCCTCCTTGTGATCTCTCTCCCTCTGTGAAATAAATAAATAAAATCTTTAAAAAAAANGCCTCTCTGCCTCCTTGTGATCTCTCTCCCTCTGTGAAATAAATAAATCTTTAAAAAAAAAAAAAAGAAAAGAGTGAAGGGAAAAGGTAAAGTGCTCTGTAAATCCATGTGGAAGAATAAATGTTCAAAATATTATATTTTATATATAAAATTACATATTTATATAAAATATTTATATATAAAAATTACGTTAAAAATTGCATGAGGTTGAACATTGCTACAAAATAAATTTTAGATTATCTTAAAAACAAAAAGAATTGCATGAGGTGATTAATTTCTAGAAATTAAAATATACTATGATTTAATATACTCAAAATATCAAGGGATTAGCATTAGAACAGACAAATATATCTGTGGGAAAATACGCCTGAGTATACTTAGAAAATTAAAATATAATGAAGGTGGTACTTTGATTCCATAGAGAAAGAGTGGTTTATTTACTAAATGTACTTTCACAACCAGCTATCCATCTGGATAAACAGTGGTTTTGGACCCCCACCTCACCCAATAAACAGAAATAAATTTCAGATGGGTCAAATGTTAAATGCTTTCTTAAAAAAAAATTAAAAACCCGATAAGAAAATTTAGGAAAATGTTTTTATAACTCCAGGATGAAGGAAAGTAATTTAAGCAAGACAGCAAACTCAAAAGAAACCTATAAATCCATAAAGGTATATCTGCATGTTAAAGTACATCAAAAACCAAGTCAAAAAAGAAAGGATAAACCGGAGGAAAATGTTGTAACACATATGACAGAAAAAGAATATTGGCCATAATAGTATAAAATACCTATGATATTTGTAGTGAAAAAATCACTACAAAAGACATATGCCCCAATAGAAAAATGATCATTGAATATAAATAAGCAATTGACAGAAGAGGAAATTCAAAAGGCCCATAAACATGTGAAAGAAAAATTTATTTCATTAGTAACAAGAAGATACTACTTTCCACTACTTTCCACAGACTGGCAAAAATAAAGTGCTGGTGAGTACATGGGAGGAGGACATTTTCATACATTGCTGGTGGGAATGTTTACTGATATAGACTTTAGAAAGTGATACGGAGGGGCGCCTAGTTGGTTAAGCATCTGTCTTCGGCTCAGGTGATGATCTTGGGGTCCTGGGATCAAGTCCCACATCAGACTCCCTACTCAGTGGGGATTCTGCTTCTCCCTCTCCCTCTTGCTCCTTCCCCCTGCTTGGTGCTCTCTCTCTCTCCCTATTTCTCTCCCTCTCTCTCACAATCTCTCTCTCAAATAAATAAATCTTTAAAATAAATACATAAACAAACAAACAAATAAATAAATGATACGGAAATATGCATTCCAAATTAAAGCAACATCCCCTCTGCCCTAGCAACTCTACTGGGAATCCTTTCTATCTAATGCACTCTATGTAGTGATATGTATAGGGATGTTTATTTAGCACAGAGTGGCAAAACGAACATGAATACAAACCTCGCCCTGTCCCCAAAACTTGTAATCACCCTTAATGCCAATAAATGGAAAAATGGTTAAAGTATGTTTCACCACTTTAAGAAATATTATTCATCTAACAAACAAACAAAAAGAGTGATTTACAACGATATCTGGTGACCCATAGTGATGTCCATGACATGGTGTTCAGTGAGACAAGCCACTTATTGAGAAATGTCTAAAGAATGATCACATTTATGTAAAAATAAACAATGACCAAAATGTTCTCTGCCTGTGAATTTGTGCAGATAACTTAGGGGAGTAAGGAGGAAGGTGACGAAAGAAACAAACCCACCAGTAAATAGGCTAATCTTAGTGGGGTGAGAATTAGGTAGGAAACACCAAGGCAGTAACAAAATGGAAACATACTGACAGTATGTTTTGTAAAAGGCAGGCTATCAAATTCTGTTTTATTGTAACTTTGTACAAGTTGCATACACATGCAGCAGCATTGAAGTTTTCTTGGTACAAATGGAAATTGTGGACTGGGTGATGAAATTCCAGAGAATTTTCCTTTGGGTTGTCATTGTTATTTTGATAGCAGGTTTGAGTTAAATTATTTAAAAATAATATTCATTCTTATAACCGCACAGTATTTTACTTGTGTCCAAAATTTGTGCTATGAACAACTTTGCATATAAATCATCCACATTTCAGACCATTTTCTTAGAAATGGTTTTAAAGCATAGGTATAAGACTAAAATACACAAACACTTTGAAATTTTCTAATATTTCTTGCCAAATACTTTTTAGAAATTATTTCTACCATACTGTTCAGGTTTTAGAGAATAATGCTTCCAACTTCTGTGTGCTTTTACTCCTCGATTAGCTTCTAACTTGACCATGTTTTTCTTTTATTTCTTGGAGAGTTTCTCATTTTTAAAATTCAAACAATAATATATACACACTTAAAAACAGCTGTACTAATTTTACACATGCAATGCATTAGAAAAAAAGACACTAGTAAGAGTGATCAATAACCCCTGATTCAGAGAAAAGCAGTGCTAACATTTTGATCTCTATCTTTTCCACCATACTATGCTGACACAACACTTATTGAGGGTAATTGACAATTTTTAAAAAATATATATATGCATTTACCCTTAATCTGGCAATCCAATTCCTGAGAATATACCCCAAAGTGCAACGGTACAAGTGTGAAATGATATATGCATAAGGTTATTCACTGTGACATTGTATGTCATGGTAAAATAAACAAACAAACAAGCAAACAAACAAGTAAAGGTAAATAACCCAAATAGCTACCATTAGATTCTTATAATGAGCAGCAAAAAGAAATGAAGAAAAGATAAATATACAAATGCAGAATGATCTGTAGAATATTTTGTAAAGTGATCATTATATTCTTTAGGATAAGTATAAATATGCTTATACATATAAGGGGACATACTTACACTAAAAAATATGTTGTTTATCTGAATTCAAAAAACTGGGCATCTCATATTTTTATTTGCTGAACCTGGCAGCCCTGTTTGGGAAGAGGACTCCAAAATAGAATTTAGCATGCAGAATGTTTACAGCAATGTCCCTGGACCAGCACCTGTGAATATGGGAGCAGAGGGAGAAATGATGCAATGAGAAGCCAAACAAGCTCCCACAAGGAGCCCTAGAGTTAAATGATCCATCGATCCTCAATTAGGAGATTGGCAGGTCTTCTTTATCTCCTTCCTCAGTCACTGGAGATGGTCAAGGCAGCTATCTTGGCTGAAGCATCCATGAAGGAGTTGACACCTGAAGATAATCTACTTGTATCATTTCCAGCAGCTGAACAAGAGGTCCTCTTTCGAAGGGGAATCTAGGTGACTAATGTCTGTTTCCCTTACAGTGAAGAAAGCAGAGTACCAAAAAAATTTAATGTATGCTACCTTTGATTTTCTTTTTTTTTCTTAAAGATTTTTGTTTATTTGAGAGAGAGAGAAAGAACAAGAGAGAGAGGGCACAGGCAGGGGAGGGGCAGAAGGAGAGGGAGAAGCAGAGTTCTGCTGAGCAGGGAGCCCGAGGTGGGCTCCATCCCAGGACCCTGGGATCATGACCCTAGCCAAAGGCAGACACTTAACCGACTGAGCCACCCAAGCACCCCTACCTTTGATTTTCAAAGGCATAAAGTATAATATATGGTGCAGTTGCTTATGTTTGTGAAAGTTAATAGTAAGCGTACATTAAAGTTAACAAGAATGGTTAACAATGGCAAAAAGAAGGAATAGGCAATGGAAGAGAGACATCACTGAATATACTTTGTTCAATAGTTTTGACTTTGGATGTAAATTTTTTATATTTTGAAAAAATGAAATTATAGACACAAAGAAAAAAAGACCTACAAAGTTAGACTGAAATAATAAATCTTTATCAAACCTAGGAGACATACTAAGAGAAAAAATTTCAAGTCATTCTAGAACGGGCTTTTGACTATATCACCTTAGTTGGATATATTCTAAGGCCAAAAATTTAAAGAATACAAAATATTTTAAACTACATTATTACTGGTTTTATTATTTGAGACTATGGTACATATATTGCAGGATAAATAATTTTGCCAATATTGTTCAAAACCTGAATTTTCAGCGTAAGAAAAAGGGAGATACAATTACTAAAATCAAAGAATTTAAGTAACTATTCTGCTACATTATATATAAAATGGAAATATTAGAATTACTCATTAAAAAACATAATTTTTTCACAGATACCCTGTTCCTACAGCTCCATGTACCTAAATACACCTAGTTCTGTGCACTTCAAAGCCCCAGAAAAACTGACAACCTAGTGTTCTTGAGGACTAACCACTCTGATTGTGGTTTCTAAGTACCATTCTTTTCTTTTTTTAAGATTTTATTTATTTAACAGAGAGAGAGAGAGATCACAGGTAGGCAGAGAGGCAGGCAGAGAGAGAGGAGGAAGTAGGCTCCCTGCTGAGCAGGGAGCCCTATGTGGAGCTCGATCCCAGGACCCTGAGATCATGACCTGAGCCCAAGGCAGAGGCTTAACTCACTGAGCCACCCAGGCGCCCAGTACCATTCTTTTCTAAAAGGAATTGGGAGCTTCTTAAAGAATCCTGTAGATTGTATGAGAAAGCAAGGTATTTAAAAAAAAATTAATGTGGTTGTGCTAAGAGGATAAGAAACCAAATCCTTACTTTGAATAGTGGGAAGTAAAACATTTTTTTCCAGTCTTTTCCCTATGAACTAGATTTCAGTTCATATATAGTTCAGATTTACACCTACTGGTCTAAAATATATAGATTTTGAGGCTCTTTCTTTTGCAAGACTCAAGAGGGATAAATTTGAAAGAAAATTAGAGGGGTGCTTGGGTGGCTCAGTGGGTTAAGCCTCTGCCTTCTGCTCAGGTCATGATCTCAGGATCCTGGGATCAAGGCTCGCATTGGGCTCCCTGTCCAGTGGGGAGCCTGCTTCCTCCTCGCTCTCTGCCTGCCTCTCTGCCTACTTGTGATCTCTCTCTGCCAAATAAATAAATAAATCTTTTTAAAAAAAAGAAAAAAAAAGAAAATTAGAACATCTGAGGGAAAAAAAAGAATATTTCAGTCATTCCCTAGTTTGTAAGATGAAGGTGGAGGCTGATGTTTTTGTTGGTTTATTTTTTACTTCTCAGTAAGTGAAAATTGATCCTTCCTGCCGTTTCATATTTTCTTCATCCCCACCTGCTCTTTTCCATGCTTGTTCTACAATAGGTAACCTCCCTTGATAATCCTTTTTATAGAAGATTAGACGGGGGGTGGGGGAAATCTCAAAGCATAAATCTACTATGTTTTAAATAGTTTTCATTAACATTTTTTACATTTAACTTTTATACTTCCCCGAAAGTCATAAACTAACAAAATAGTCAATTACATACAAAGCTATCTCACTCCTCCGGTGCCTCGCACGGCTTAATGTACATTTGTTACATCTATTGACCATTCTGCATGGTTTAAAGTGTAGGTGTATTTTTATAATTGTTTTCCCTTTAAAAAAAAGAAAGAAAGAAAAAAAAAAACCTTATGGTCCTCTCAAGCCAACAGGTAAAAGCAAGAAGTCATATTGGGAAATAGCCTTCATTTTTTATAAATGCTATAATTAATCATTTGAGGACTAAAACTATGGCGGTGACCCCTCATGTTCTTTAAAGCTTCGACACCCACTTTCTGTATGAATTGGGGTGTTAAGTCCTAGTGTCAGTGCCAATTCTAACTTAGAAATTACATTCTTCCCACTCAGAAATTCCTCCTGGAGTTGCAACAGGAGAAATTATTCTTCATTTTCCCTCCTGAAAACTGTTGTGTAATGTTGCTGGCAGAGGGAGGATGTTTGGTTCCACCCCAAAGGTAACTGAATTTCGACGGTGTTTGAAGCAGTGTCTATATATAGAATGCAAAAAGCCGTAGGCTAACTGTAGATGAAAAGCAATCTAGATATGTAAGGTATTATTACTACTAAAGCATTATTATTTTAACTTCACTACAAGTTACAACGAGTCTATAAAATCTGCCCAACAGTATTATAGCAAGGCACCCTTTGTACTTCAGTTTCTTCACCTCTTACCAGTTGTTTCTCTTGTATCAACACTGCCTGTCAATTTTTATTAAGCAACAACATTTGAGGCATTTTTAATTTTTTTTTTCTCTAGATGTCCTTGGTGGGGAGTGAAATGACCAATAAAAACTTTGGTGAAGGGGCGCCTGGGTGGCTCAGTGGGTTAAGCCTCTGCCTTGGGCTCAGGTCATGATCTCAGGGTCCTGGGATCTAGTCCCACATCAGTCTCCTTGCTCAGCAGGGAGCCTGCTTCCCCCTCTCCCTCTGCCTGCCTCTCTGCCTACTTGTGATCTTTCTCTCTGTCAAATAAGTAAATAAAATCTGAAATTCTCAGCTTTAAAACAAAACAAAACAAAACAAAACAAAACAAAACTTTGGTTAAAGTTGTACCATTTGAGTGCCGCTGAATAAGGCATCAGATTCAAAGCCTTGCCCAGAGATTAAAAACAAAACAAACAAACAAACCAAAAACCAAAAAAAAAAAAAAAAAAAAAAAAAAAAAAAAACNAACCAAAACCCACCTAGGAATAAAATAATCTAGTCCGGTCATACTGAGTCTTAAACACGATTCTGTTGCTACCTGCTGATTTAATCAATCCCTTTCAGTTAAAAAATAGAAATTGGAGTGTAATACACATGATGCAAAAATTTAATAAAACATATTGGAACTTTGTTTTTCTAAATGGAAATGATCTGAAGGAGGCTAGTGCATCCTTTAAGATCCCCTGAAAGGGGCTCCTGGTGGCTCAGTGGTTGACCATCCGACTCTTGATCTCAGTAGAGGTCTTGATCACAGGGTTGTGAGTTCAAGCCCTGCCTTCAGCTCCACACTGATGTGGAGCCTACTTAAAAAAAAAAAATAATAATATTAATAAGTAAGACCTCCTGAAAAGGAAAAACCAGATGGTAAGAACGCATCAAAGCCTTTTGCATCAAAAACTAATGATGTACTATATGCTGGCTAATTGAACATTATAATAAAAATAAATNTGATCACAGGGTTGTGAGTTCAAGCCCTGCCTTCAGCTCCACACTGATGTGGAGCCTACTTAAAAAAAAAAAATAATAATATTAATAAGTAAGACCTCCTGAAAAGGAAAAACCAGATGGTAAGAACGCATCAAAGCCTTTTGCATCAAAAACTAATGATGTACTATATGCTGGCTAATTGAACATTATAATAAAAAATAAATTAATTAAAAAATGAAACAGANCTCCTCTCTCTGCCTGCCTCTCTGCCTACTTGTAATCTCTCTCTCTGTCAAATGAATAAATAAAATCTTAAAAAAAAATTAATTAATTAATTAATTAAAAAATGAAACAGAAAAAAGCCTATTTGCAGTTTTATATATTTATGAAAATATAGAAACATGGGTGCTTTCTTCTTTGCAATCAGAGAGATAAATATGGGTCAATCTGATGACCTGAGGCCAGATGTTTAGGTATTTTGATCTTAATCTCCCAAAGAATCAAATAGTTTTTTTCTCTGCACACAGAACCAATCAGCTCACTCTTAGTGGAAAGGAGGGGCAGAGAAAAGGGCATGGGCACAAATTATTGTAAGTCCCTTTCCATTGTCACTGCCAAGGAGAAGCACTTACACCTCTGACTAGCAGGGGGCTAACAATAACTATAAACAAAAGATACATTTTAATTAGTAAGTCAATTAAGAAGTCAGAATAAAGAACAAGCTCACTATAAATTACCTTTTGTCTCTCATCAAAAGGTGGTAATATTCAGATTTTTTAAATTAGGATCCTAGAAAATAAGGGCTTTTATTTTCTAGTAAGCTGTTGTGATCTGATAGAACTTCGTATGCTGATGGAAATGTTCTATATCCAATGAGCCAGTGCTGTTCACATGTGGCCAGTGAGCATGTCTAAAGTGAATTTTATGCAATTTCAATTAATTTTAATGGCCACACACAATTTTAATAATGGCCAACATATTGGATAACACAGTACAGGCATCAGGGAATGAATTAGACAAAGTGGTAGGCATCTCCAACCAAGAGTATATCCATCCCTTCTAAGGAAAGGCTGGGCCCTGCACCCTGAGAGGCAAAGCGATGTACCAGTAAGAGCAAGAAGCAATGGAGTCTGAGCATTGAGGTTCCAGCCCTGACAGTCCACACTCTGGACAACTTCTTGAAGGCTGGATTTCTGTAAAATACGAGTAATAATACTTACTTTGTTAATCCATCGTGAAGATTAATAGAGAATATGTACTTAGGACAACTAGAAAAAGGCCTGCCGTCTAAGAGGTGCTAATCAAATAGGAATACTTCCTCAAAATCATTACAAATATGTTCATGATGGAAGACCTAGGCCTAAATTGGGCACAGCCATTAGCCAAAGAGCATTTAATTTTTGTAGGTGTGGGTGGGTTCCTGGGAAACCAGCCAAAATGTATAAATTCATTCAGAGGTTAGATTTATTCCATTCATTCATTGAAGATACAGTTCAGTGCCAGGCTGCATGCAGTACTCTGATAGGCCCTGGGAGAGTGATGAGGAGACACCAAGAGCAGTAGCGACTCTTGAGTTCTTGGGGGCAGTTCAGAACAGTCTGTGATTATGTGAGTTGGAAGGCCATAGCAATGGTTTGTCCATGGTGAAAATTTTGACTAATGGCATGACCTACGTGGTGACAGATGTCAAAAACAGAGCTACCTCATTACGGCAGTAACTCAAAAGCTTCGTTCTCTTCACTCTTGTCCATTATTGATTTTAAGCTCCTAAAGGACAGATACATCGTCTTAACTTGATTTACATAGTGGCAGAGTTCACATTCTGTTTTTTGGAAAAATTCCTATGGATAATGGTAAAGACTAACAAGTGTCCAGCAGTGCTGGAAGGACACTATTAATAGTCTCTTTTCAGCAGTGTTTTTCCATCATGAGTTTGGAACTAGCAGTGTGATGCCCAGAACAAATGAGGTAAGCTTTTGAACAAACATCCAGACTCAGGGTCACAAATCTGCAAGAGTTAGGAAGGTTATTCACTGTGGAGAATCACACTGGCTGCTTGCCTCTGAGCTTCGGGAGCAGGACCGCACAATACCATTGGCAAGAGAGTTCTGAAGCAGCCTGGAAAATGTGAGTGAAAATCTCAGCCTTATGCTATCAGGTCAACAATTTAAATTCAAGCCAGACTTACAATGACAGAAGTTCCCCTGATTGTCAAGGTCCCTGGCATGCCCTGTCTCCCATTTCAAAGTCAACAGCTCTGTCTGGCTCTCTGATTTCAAGAGGGGAGTTAGGTTATCAGCCACTGTTACCCACCCCCCAAATGGTTTGCTTGAGGCAACTGGAAACAGAAAACATGTGCCGTTAAGACTATATCCCATTTGCGAAGGGACTTAACTTCGTTTTTAAGTATATAAAATGAAAAAAAAAAATAAATCCACTTCAACTTTAATAGAATATGTGATAAGTGAGAAACAAACCAGAGAATAGAGATTGTATATTACTCTCCATTATTGAGTACTTTAACTAGAGGTACTGCAGGAATTAGACTATGATTCATCTCATATGAGGTTTTGGCAGATGGGGAATTTGGAGGTGTCAGTTAAGCCCAATGTAATTAAAAAATGATTTCTAAAATTTGGAGTAGCGATGGCTGTTAACTGATTCAGAGGCTAAATTCTCGTGTAAAGTCCTAGTGCAGATGCAAGAGGGAAGTATCACATCCCGGAACTTCGTAGCAGGTATACTAGGGTCAAGGTAGGTAGCTCGGAAGAAAATGTCCGAAGGAGTTTTTTTAGTTAATGAAAAAACTGACACAAAAAAATCCAGGCATGAGGCACTTGATTTCTCAGTTGGGATGTATTTCAGGAAAAGATGGCATCGTGCCTTCCCCATCAGGATTTGGTAACCATTCCACTATTCATGAACAGATGCCTTGGTCAGATCCCCAAGTGTAAGTGAATTCATTAAAAGATCTAGGGAATTGGGGTATTAATTCTAAATCATTACATATTATAGATTTTCTGGAAACAAGTAGGGGGACATGGCAAGGAGAGGAAATAGTGGAAATAGTATCTAACTCTCGGCCAGAAGTTGGTCTCTTGAGATCACCAAAAGAGCTCTTTTTAGCATAAGAATTAAACTCAAAAAAAAAAAAAGATTTAAGCAGTTATTTTCACACTGTAGAAGGTTGATATAAGATGAAATAGAATCATGAATGCTGCATGTCATACATGGGAAATAATCTATTGGATAAAGGAATGTGCACAAATCATTTTGTTTTTTGCAGACTTCAAAAAGAAACTCTTTTGATATAATTTTTATAAGAGACTCTGTCCTGTAGAATTGCTTAAACTGATGCTGTTTGTAATAGTAAGTAGTGTTCTGAATATATTGTGACTTATTTTGTATTGGGGCTTAGTTGCTCTCTTTCTAGATTTTTATTTTTTCACTCAGACAGTTTGGCACTGGTTGAGGTGTAGGTGGATATATTTTTCTCACCTGCACAATTAACTTGAAGTTATTTTTGGAATCGTTTTCCTTTTCAGCTATTATAATGATACCATACTTGGGAAAATTCTGTTGAGTTTAAGAGATTCTGACTAACTAAGGGCAAAATGTAACAATTGGGTCACATGAAGAACGTCAAAATAGCACTGAAGTTGTTTTATCAAGGATAAAGTTTTTGAGTACACAGTTTTTAGGAATGTGCTCTTTCTTGTGCTATGGCTATAAGGTCCATCATAACAGTCTTACAGGGGCTATAGAAAATGCTTCTGTTTACGCCTCAACCGACTTAATATTATCAAGATGTAAGAGGTACTTGAAATGCCCACATGAAATTTTATTGTAGAACATGACTAAAATGTATTATAAAAAAAGAGACCTTTTGCTGTAATGACATCCTGACTTTACATTTGCTACATTTAAGCTTGTTTCTATTTGTTTTGTTATTGTTTGTTAATTCCCTACCCACAAAAGCAACGAAGTGATGAATGCTTTCTTGGCACATGGGTCACAAAATAGGAAGCGTGGTTCTTAGAGATTGTGCAGACCACTGAGTAGAGGCATAGGACTCTGAGGATGTAGTCAGTTGGGCATGTATTCATTAAAATTAGTGTTCCAAAGCAGGGGTCAGTGAACAGTCATCCAAGCCCACCACTTGCTTTTGTAAATAAAGTTTTATTGGAACACAGGCCCATTGGTTTACATACTGTCTATACCTGCTTTTGCACTACCGTGGGAGGGTTGAGTAATTTTGGCAGAAATATATGACCTTTAAAGTCTAAAATATTTCTTGTCTTGTCCTCTACAGAAGAATTTTCCAAACTCATTGTAAAAGATATAATTTTTATTTGTTTCTTTTTATTTTGTTTTGGGGATTTCTCTTTTTAAATAGAAATCACTGTAGATTCACAAATGCAAAAGCTAGTCCAATTCTCCTCTCCACTGTTATCTCTGAAATGTAGTCTGAGAGGGCTCCTGGGTGGCTCAGTTGGCTATTAAGTGCCTGCCTTCAGCTCAGGTCATGATCTCAGGGTCCTGGGATCGAGCCCCGCATCAGGATCCCTTTTTGGTGGGGGGAGTGTGCTTCTCTCTCTCCCTCTGTATTCTCTCTCTCAAATAAATAAATGAAATCTTTAAAGTAAAATAAAATAAATTGTAGTCAGGAAATTTATTTACTCACTTCCTATTTTTTTAATGGTTAAATGCAGTCATGTGACTCAGTTCTATTCCTTGATATATGAATAAAAGGGGGCTGTGGAATTTTGAGGAATAGCCATGACTAGCACCATCCCATGCTCACTTGCTTACCTTGAATGTGAACATAAAACCTTGATTTGGGGCAGCTATGTTGATCCATGTGGGAACCTAAGGAAATAGCAAAAGTATGAGCCCTGATATTTCATATTTTTGTTGATTAGTCATAAGTAAGCCTGTCTAATATAAAATGATAACCTGAAATCTTATAATTCTTATTTTGGGGGTGCAGAAAAGAAAATGGGGAGTGTTGCCACAAATTCAATCTAAAATAAAATAAGTGGTCTGCATTATAAGCATATTACAATAAACGATGACTATTTTGTTAAAATGAGACATAGTTCCCTTTGTCTCCTCTTACCCCTTTCCCTTTGTTCACCTATTTAACTGCTACTTATCCTTGAGGTCTATGCTGTAGTCTCCAAAGATGGCTACCCACGACTCCTTCTCTTCTTGTATACTCATATAGTGAAGTCTATATTCCCTTCCCTTGAATCTAGACTGGCCTTTGTGACTTGCTTTGACCAATTAAATGCAGCAGAACCGATATGCTGGGATGTCTGAGGCCTGTCCTTAAAAAGATTGGCAGGTTTTGCCGAAAGCCAAGAGAAGAACAAAGTGATTCAAAGAGGAAGGAATGATCAACTGTCAAATGCTGCTGACAGATCCAGTAGGACGATGACCAGGAACTGAACACTGGATGCAGTAAGGTGCATATCATCCATGACCTGGATTATAGCGATGTCTGTGGAGCATTTGGAGCCTAGTCCTGATAGAAGTGTATTCAAGAAAAAATGGGAAGAAAGAAATGAGTATAAATGAGTATAAATAACTCCTTCATCTCTTTGAAAATCCAAGAGCAATTGAAGGAAGGTTGATGATCTGTGGAGAGCAAATTTTTAAGGTGGCAGAAATAGAGTCAACTTACTTAAATCCTCTAATACAATTCTTAGATTTAACCTACAATTTAAGACAGTATGGCCTCATTGTAAAAACAGGATTCCTAAAAGCAGGTTAATGCTTGGCACATGATAGCTTGGCAAATTATCTTCCTTGTATTTCAGTTTATTCATTTGTAACATGATCATTTTATAAGTGATCATTTTATAGAGTAATTGCCCTGATAAAATTCCTTCATTTGTGGTTTAAGTTTGATTATTCTCATTGTTGCTGACTATTCTATTTGAACTTGGTAGAAGATACAAAAATTGATGTCAAGAAACATTATTTTAATAAATATGATTTTTCTATATATAAGGGTAACCAAATCAAAAGTAATTCTCCATTCTCGTGATTTCTGCAAATTTTGGAAGAATATTTAAGTTAAAAAACTGGGAGGAGTGTGTGTAGGAGATGAAAATATTATAAGCAAAATTATAGAAATATTTATTGCTTATTATATTAAGATAGTCTGTTAACAAGTTTTTATTAATGACCTAATTGTGCCACTGCAATTCATAAAAAAATGTTACCATATTTTATCTTGGTCAGACCATATCTTGGGTAGAAAGACTGGTGGTAATTTAGACTGGAAAGTCTAAGTGCCAATGCAAAAGAAGAATCCCCTTACCTCTACAGTTAGATCCATATGTCCTAGGAACTGACATGTATGCATGCTCTTCCTATATTCTTTGAGATCACCAATGAAGACAGTAGTTTAGAAAAGCAAATCCCAGCTGCTTTTTGGACAAAAATGTATTAAACTAAGAATGGATAAATGAGTAGAATATCTTGAACTTAAAAGATTCAAATTAACTGAATAAATATTTATAATCATTATGATACATTCTTTAGAATTATGCCCTTTTTGGCATAATATTTTGTAATATTTTGTGTACAATTTCAGGTTCATTTCATGTTGGCACCTGTTCTGGGTTCTCAATGGCACAACATGTGTTTTAGGCAAGTGCCAGTAATGCGTGTCTTTCATAGTATTCGTGGGGATATTCTTATAATTGCAAGGCGGAAATTGTCTGTGGTCCAATGATATGTGCATAATTGTCTGTGTTCACTATAGCCAAAGTTTGACTGTCAGCAGTATTGAGGGTTATGTTCTGGTTCCTTTTTATTTTAATAATTAATTACACTTCCTGATAAAGGGGGTTTGGAACAGAGATTCATGGTTTTTTATTTTCAAGCTTGCATGTTTCAATTTCTAGGTATTAAGCTAAAATGTACCACTTTAAAAGAATGGGACTTTTAGGTCTATCAATTAATATTGCTCTTTATTTTCGTTACACAAAGGCAACCTCACCAATCATGGCAAATATGTGTGGCAAGAATTTGACAAAATTCATATAAAATAAGGATATCTTTTAAGTTCTCAATAGACCCGTGAAACAGTGTGTATAAGATGTACTGGTTAGTACTTACTGTGTGCCAGATATTCCCCTGCTACATCTGAAAACCCTACTATTTCTCTCCGTGGGCGCTAAGCCCACCTACTCACAGAGACCAAGCTTCCTCTGTCCAGTGATAGAGAAGAGTGGGTACATCACCCCCTAGGCTAGCTCTAGCCATCTTGCCAGTTGATATGATTTTATCTTGGAAATTTCTATCTTCTTTCTAAAAATTTAAATAGAAGACAGAAAAATGTTGAAGATCTTAATCATACTAATGGCTCCAATAACACTTACCCTGTGACAAGCACCATATGATGTGTTTTCCATCCTTCATCTTCCTCCAAGTCTCATCGTCCTGAAGGGAGGGGAGTACTATTTTACCTTCATGAATTTGAGGCTCAGAGAGGTTATGTAAGTAAGCCAGGGTCACACAGATAGAAAGTTGCAGAAGACACAAGCCTAGGTTTACCTGACTTCAAAGTCCCTGCAAGTAAATAATGTGCACCTGGCTTACCTCGAGGGAAGATTCACTAATGGCAGACATCTGGGGCTCTGCAGCCTGATGGAACACAGGGAAGACCAGGCTTGCTTGGCAAGAGCATGGTTCTGCCCCCACAGAAGTCCCACAGAACCACCCTGAAGAACGTTTGAAGAGGGCGCCTGGGTGGCTCAGTGGGTTAAAGCTTCTGCCTTCAGCTCCGGTCATGATCTCAGGGTCCTGGGATCAAGTCCTGCATCGGGCTCCATGCTCAGCAGGGAGCCTGCTTCCTCCTCTCTCTCTGCCTACCTCTCAGCCTACTTGTGATCTCTCTCTGTCAAAAAAAAGTAAAATCTTAAAAAAAAAAAAGAACATTTGAAGAGTTACAAGCTGAGTCTCTGGCATAGTTATACCCATGTTTGAATTCTGACTTATTACCAGCTTCATGACCTGACTAAAAAACTGTATTCCCATTACCCCATCCGTAGAGCGGAGTTAGTGATAATATATACCTCAGAGGGTTGTTGAGAAATGAAATGAGGTCTAACTTGTGCTAATGCTGACTCACACCAGGTGCCAGGTGATGATGGGGCCATACCAGGTGAATGCAATGTGAACACATTGAGGATTCAAGTAGCAGAAGCCACGGGAGCCGGGGATCGTAGCAAGAGAGAGGCTTTGGGGCCAGGCCGATTTTAATTCCCATCACAATGTTAATTTTGCACATTTTGGGATCTCCACCGAAGATTTTGCTTAGGAAAGGTAATTCCTATCTCTTTTTGAAGAAATGTGATTCAAGCCAGAACAGAATAGAGACCGAATAGAATGCTTTTGATAAAAAGCTTGAATATCTAAATATCATTGTGATGGATTCTTCAGTAGTAAGTCATTTTATGATCTGTGCTGTGAATATCTGTGGTAAAATTTTATGTTCACTCAGTACTGATATGTTTTCTAGGTTCCAAAAAACTGGCAGGCCAGTTTTTAATTCACGTCGCAGAGCTCAACTTCACATGGTTTCAGCTTTGGGGAAGTCCATAAAACTCTATGAGCCTCTGTTTTTTCACATTAAATTGAGACATTAATATGAGATAGTATATGTAAAGAGCTTTGTGCAATGTTTAGCACTCAGTTGATTGCAACAAATGGTGGCTGTTTTACTATTTTTCATAAAGCCTTTATCACTTGTTTATCACTGTTTCAACAAGTTGTTGGACTACCTACTATATGCCGTAAGCAATGCGAAAGGGTAGGGAGAAAGCCATCCCTGAAGGAGTAGCACTTGTTTTCCAGAGGTAGAGAACAATAGATATATAAGCCATTAAACAGAATGATACAAATACAGGTCTGTGCTAAGAATTTCTTAAAAAATAAGATGTGAATAAACTTGGTGTCCTTCTCTAAAGAGACGATGTTTGAGCTGAGGTTTGAGAGGTGGAAAGGAGTGCGCCAGGTACAGAGCGGGGGCAACAGCAGATGCAGAGATCTGGGCATGGGCACGAGCTTCACTTGTCTGTGTCTCAACAAAGCAAAAAACCTAAGGAAGAGGTGGGGGTTGAGCTCAGAGAAGTAGCCTGACTGAGCTACTTCTGAGCCAGGCCTGGCAGCCCAAGGTTTGATGAGGAGTCGGATATTTATTATGTATGGAGAATAGCCACTTGTGGGTTTTAAACTGGGTAGTGACCCAATTCAGTATTTCTTAGAGGTGGATTTGGTAGCTGTGGACAGAATGGATTGGGGGAGGCCTGTGTATAGTGGTGAGACAGAAGGCGTAAGCAAGTGAGGGCAGATACCTTGTGGTGATGGCTTGGAATCAGGCACTGGCAGTGGTGTTTGTCAGAAAACTTTGAGTCTTTGGAAGGTGAACCCACAGGACTTCTTGTTGGACTGGGTGTGTAGATGTGAAGGAGTAGCAGCCTGAATTCCTAAGCCCAAGACTCCTTTCTGGTCATAGGTTTTGCTCCCTATAGAAGAGATGGTTATGTAATATCACTTGAGAGAAATGTCTAAGTTTAAACTGTGTTGGGTCAGTTATGATATATGGGAACTGGGGGTTGTTTGGTTTATTTGGATGAATCTTGGCCTTTTTCTAAATTTGCTCAGAATACCCTGATTATTGACTAGAAGTGATGCATGCAAAGAAAAGCAGGTAATAGCCTGCAATTTCCCTTTGCAGTGCTTTGCCAAGTCTCTTGGAGCCAAAAAGAAATCTGTTTGTTCCTGTATACACTTATCAAAACCTCTTCCCCTATTTCGAACCATATGGAGAATGTTAATAAAAACTGGACAACCAAACAATGTGACCGTAGGGCAGTTACCAGGGCTGGGGGAGGGGGAAATGGGGAGTTCATGTTTAATGGGTACAGTGTTTCAGTGTGGGAAGTTGAAAAGTGCTGGAAATGGATGGTGGTGGTGGTTGCACACCAATGGGAATGTACTTAATGCCACTGAACTATGCACTTAAATGGTGTGTGTAGTGTGTGTGTGTGTGTGTGTGTATAATTTGAGAGAGAGAGTGCACAAGTGTGCATGAGTATGAGTGGTGAGGGGATGGGGAGAGATGGGCAGAGGGAGAAGCAGACTCCCTGCTGAGCTGGAAGCCCGATGAGCAGGACTCAGTCCTGGGACCCCAAGATCATGCCCTGAGCCAAGGCAGACGTTTAAATGATGGAGCCACCCAGGTGCTCAGTATATTTTATATATACATATTTTTGCCACAGTTTAAAAAATTTTCCCAGAAAAGAGAAACTATATATAAATCCTGGTGTTGCCCAATATTTCCAATCTCCATGCCAGTCCTTTATAAACATACCCGTCAGGGGACACAGAAGCTGTTGGAGGCCAGGAAGCACAGGGTGATTGAAATGGATGGTTCCTATTGCATGATAACCAGGCTTGTAGAACAAACAGGCAACAATAGTTGACCTTTACTTAATATTTTGATGTTTTGTTCATCATTGGCTTTCTGTATTAATTTTGATTTGTTTGAGATCATACATTCTGATATTATTTATCGTGAATATTTGGGTTTGGGCGCTTCCTTAACTGTTGTGCCCGAGGTCAGGACTTCATTCACCTGTCTCTCTGTTTGTGGTGTGAGAACCATCACCCAACCACTTAGTGCTCTAGCTGTGGACTAAGGATCTCTCAGAAACCTAGCTTTTCTCTGGCTCACTCTGGGGAACAGGACACAGTGGTCCTCATTGCTTCCTAAACCTTCCTAAGCCTGCCAGGAATGTATGTTATTGCCCCCGGATTCCGCTCTTCTCTCTCCCCGGGACAAAAGCCAGGATGGGAACAGGTAGGAACCCATAGCCAGAATCAAAGTTCTCTCTCTTTTTACTACTGTCCACTTGGGGGCCTCTAATCGTCCCCTAAAGGACTTTTTTCTTGTCTGTGTATGGTGAGAAAGTGCCCTCATGAAACCCACAGCCTATGGTTTGTCTTCTAAGCTTTGGGACCTCTAAAGTTGTGATATTAATATTTAAACCAAGCTTTAGGAATGCCGGCAAAGCTCCTTTATTTTCTCCCTAAAAGTACGTGGCTCTCAGGTTATTATCTTCTGTTTTAGGTTCACAAAATCCATCCAGAAACGTTTTGGATGGTTTTGCTGTAGGCTTTATGTGACCTCCCCTGAAGCACCTAAATGGTTAGGAAGATATAATGGGTTCAGGGAACCTGGAGTGGCAGAGGCAGCCACATAATAGCTCAAATACCAAAATCGCACTAAGTAAAATTAAATAAGCCACAGTGAAGTTTAAAGTGCCCCAGGTCAGGAGTCAACAGTCTGGTTTCTCGCTGTGACCCACATGGGAAGGGCCAGGTTCTTCCCTTGGATATTACATTGCATTGCATGATGTTCAAAGACATGAGCTCTGTCTGAATCTTGGCTCCTCCAGCCTCCTGTATGAGATACTGGCCTGTTATTTCATCTCTCTAAGTCTGTTTTCTCCTCTTTCAACTTCCTAATGACTATAATCCCCAGCTTATAGGGCATATAGCTCACGAGGCTGCTAAGCTTATCCAAGCCTATTTCCACATCTTTAGAAGAGGTTATTTAGCACCAAGGGTTAAACATGATCAAGCATACAAAGCACGAAGCACAGTGCCTGGCATAGTGTAGGTGTCCAATAAATGACAGCTATTACTATTTTCTCCACTTATGACATGAAAAAAATATTATGTACCTTTGTTGACTCATAGTTTGTTGAAAGTCTGATGTAAAAAAATATGAAATGGCATTGTATATTATAAAGGGTTAGGCCAAAATGTGGGATATTTTGCAGTGATTTTTCAGGGATCATTCAGTGACTAATAACCGTAATTGTAGAATACTCAGGAAATCAAATCCTTTAAAGGTCCTCAGCCATGTAGAGGGGCTCTATGACCACTGCAGGTGCTCAGAGGCCCTTGGGGAAATAACTCCAGTATTTATCCATTCAGCAAACATTTAATGAGCATCTACTGTGTCCAAGGCACGGTTCAGGCATTCTTCTAGGGATATGGAGAGTGAGTAAACCACAACCAGAATATTTCAGGCTTTGGATAGAGTAACTGAAGAGTCTATAGACACCCAAATTAAGGTTTGAAATGGACAGCTGGTTATATGATTCTAGAGTTGTAGAAATAAACCTGGCTTAGAAATATAAATTCGTGAATAATCAGAGTGTACATGTTATGCAAAGTCGATATGAGGAACATGAAAACAAAAGGATCATCTCTTATTGTTACCCTTAAGTGCTAGGGGAGAGGGGAGAGTTTGGGGTAAGAAAAAGGAAGTCAGGAGGACTCAAGAAGATAATCTAATTAAAGGAAAATGGTACTACTTGCTTATCTTTGGAAATTTTAATTTGGCTTTGAGTGGAAAAGCAAATTTCATAAATTTAGCAAATACTTAATGAGTCCTTTACTTGGAGTATGGTCCATTACATAAAAACAGACAACAAAAGTGTTCCAAATTGTTATATGTATATACGCTTCAGTATTTAATGTGATAAGAGAGAAAAGGACAATTACCAGAATCTCAACACTAAGAGATTTTCATGTTATGTTGATATATTTCCTTACAGTTTATTTTTCATGAGCAGTATCTACAATTTTTAATCAAGATTTTTTGAATTGCTACATGTTAAGTTTAGTATTCCATTTTTAGCTGATAGTTACATCAGAAGATTTTTCATTTGTTCTCTTATCTTTTAGAAAAATGGTTTTTCATGTTTGGAAGGAGTATAGGATAATCATTTTTCAGTTGAAAATCAACTTTTCAATTAATGTGTGTGAATATATATTGTTATAGTGATATAGTTTTAACATACAATTATAATATGATTATAATAATATATACTTAACTTCATTTAATTTTCTTAGGAAAAAAATCCTAAAAGTAAAATTACTGGATCAAAGGTATAAATATACTAATATTTGTGATCTAATTATCTTGAGAAAGATGATACCATTTACGTTCTCAACACTGGGGAAGAGAAAGCTCATCTCACAGTACCCACACCAGGGTATTTGGTTATTACTTGCTAATAGGTTAGGCAAAACGTAATATCACAATTTCTTTGTACTTTTTTTCATGTACTTTATGCATAATGTTGAATAGGCTTCTGAATTCTGATTTTCTTAGCTTTTCTAACATCTTAGCAAATATTTATGTTTTTTTGCCCCTCATTTCTAATAGTTACATATTATATTTTTCTTAACTGAATTATCTAGAATTTCCAAAACAGTTAAGTAACAATGGTCATCGTGGCCAGTGTCAAAAAGCAAAATGTCTGGAAGCACACCTATGTGTCCCATAGATGTGGACACAATGATTACACCAGGGCAACTTAGAAAAAAATTCCATGAGTTATAGCGCAGATATTGAAAAGAAAAATATAAAATTAGCTTTGTGTATGAGTGGTTTAAATATGTTTGTCATCTGAAAAGAGAGTGAGGTATTTACTCATATTGGTTTTATACTAGAATCACTTTTACTGATCTCATTTGAGAATGAACAGCGTTTTCTGTACATTTTGGACTACAATAAATGAAAGACTTTCATTTGAAATAGATTTAAAATAATTTTGTAGATCATATCTTAACATATATCTCCAACATGTATTCCTATGTTTCCATAATTTACAAGCCTGTTTTTTTTTAATAAACAGGAAAAGGAATTTCTAAAGAAATGTATTCTTTTAAACAATTCAAATAAACATAGCACATTCTCTTTACTAATTTCTTTCTCAATAGCACACATCTTTGTGATCCTTAACTAAACCATTTGTTTGACCAGTTTATATAAATAGCAGATGTTTCTGAAGCATTTTTTAAATATTAAAAGAACACATTACAAAATAGCTTTTATATGACCTGAAGTTACTCTTCATAATTTGTGAAATCCTAAAGATGTCCTGTAAATTTTATACTCATCTCTTCAAATTTGACTTTTCACTTCATCAACAACATAGGGAGTGTGTGGTAGAAAATGTAAATGCTCGATGCTCTGCTGAGACTCACATAAATATAGATTTGTTGGAATTACTACAGCTATCTGTCAGCCTCATGGCTTTTGGGAGCCAAAATTTCCTAACTCCAAAATTATGAACATGTGACAAAATATGATTTATATTGCTTTGTGAAACTAAGGTCTCCATATAAATAAGTTAATAGACTAAAAAAAAATGGACATGGGCTAGTGAGATATATACCTTAATTCATCTTTTAGTGATCATTTGAAAATGTGAGGCTTAGACGAATTCTGTTTTAGAGCGAGGCGCATCTGAAAGACAATATATGAATCTTGTGACTTCAGTCTTAGAGAAATTTACAATGGAAATAGAGACAGAAATGTTTTTACTTGTAATAAGAAGCCCACCAACTCCTATTCCACGACATCTTCATTGTCTTGGTTTTAGAGGGAGACTTTGTAATAGGACAGATAATGGGCAAATTCCAATTGATCCATTCTAAGCAAATTTTTTAAATTCTTTGAGCCCAAGTTATTTTTTTCATCAGCAAAATAAGGCGTGGGGGAGGTGGGAGGTGGCAAAAATACCAAAACCATTGAGTTATCATGTGAATTAATTGTAGTTAAGTCAAAAGCCTGATAAAATACCAGTAAATATGATAGTGGATAATAAAGGGCATTGATTATTCTTTATTGTTAGACTTCACCCAGGCTGTACACCAACTAGAAGTCCATGAAAAAAAAATACATTTATTGATATCATTTTAGCAAAATGTTTACAATTAAACATTTTCATGGATATCAGTTTTCTCATTCATTCAAAGTATACATTCAAAGTATAATTTCTAATACAGGTAGTTTTTCTTTGACTGGGGTAAGCAGAGTATATGATGATTTTATATGATAATATTGATAAAATTTTTAATACTGTTTTTATTTTATTTTTTATTTTATTTTTTAAAAGATTTTATTTATTTAATTGACACAGAGAGAGAGATCACAAGTAGGCTGAGAGGCAGGCAGAGAGAGAGGAGGAAGCAGGCTCCCTGCCCAGCAGGGACCCCAATGTGGGACTCGACCCCAGGACCCTGAGATCATGACCTGAGCCGAAGGCAGAGCCTTTAACCCACTGAGCCACCCAGGTGCCCTATTATTTTTATTTTAATATGTATTCAAAATATTACTGGACCACCCAACCCTTCATTTATGGTGATAATAAGTTTTCTTTTAATCTATCTAATCAAGAAAAAAATCAGGTTGATTACAAAAAATTAGTCGACATTGCATACAAATTATGAATTTGGTACAGCCAGAATTATGAATTTGGTACATGAGTCACTGTGATTCAGAAAACATTAAGCTGGGTGAATGTTGGAGGGAGTTAGGGATGGTTGTCATTAAGAAACTCTGAAAAGGATATATAATTTTATACTACAGTTAAGGATTAATATCAAAATATGGCCCACCAGTGTAAGCTGTTCTATTTACTCTTTATTCTTTTTCTTTTACATTTGTTCCCTTCATTCTTAAAGCCAAATTCTTTTCTTGCTCACACTCATAATTTATGTAAAGATAGATGTATTCTCCCCTTGGACAAAACATTTGTCTCCCATTACAAATTAGTAGATTCCAAATGAACAAAGGTTTTTTTAATAGTATTCATATCATTATATAGCTCAAGATAGGAAAGCCAGAATGAATATCTACAGCTCATTTTCTAGATTAGGCAATAATTTAGGTAAATCCTGAACTCTGTGATGCTTGAGAAATTATAGATTATCCCAGAATGCATGTTTCAATGTAGGCTCTTGCCCTGTTCTCAAATAAGGCAGCCTCAAGTAACTTTGGGTTAAGGGATTCTCATTAGTATTCTTTGAATAAAAGATAATCCTTAGTAAGTTGGATAAAATAATTCAGTCATAGGTTAACTGTGTACTGTTTTCCCAGAATAATATGAAAATGAAATAGAAGCACCGATCAGTTTATTTTCCAAGAAAATTTTTTTTTTTTGCTAACTCTCAATTCTAATTTTTCCAAAATTTTGTTCCAATTTTTTTCTGGAATTTTTTTCCTATTTATTTTTACTTTTTTTGCAATTCAAAAACATTATTGAAAATGTGGTTAAGATTTAGTCTGGGGATCTATTTCTTGAGAAAAAAAATACACCTTTTTAGCTTAGGTTTCCTTTTTAAAAAAGCTCAAAGCAAATTTATTGGCAAAAATCTTCCTTTTGCCTAAGGGAAAAACTAGTGAAATTATGCCATATGAAAGAGATTATTAAATATTTTATTTTTCCTTTTTTGAAGAAAGTCATGAACAAACATTTACAAGGTTCTTCTTTATACCGAAGTTTATTTTTATAAACCTTAGCTAAAGCACTTCTTGTTCTCCTCTCCCTAATCGTATTTCTTTAGTATGTCTTTAGCGCTTACTAAAATTCAACAGATAATTAACCAGTCCCATTTTTCCAGGTTACATAAAAGTGTGACCTGGACACTCTGCTAAAGTCTTGGTCTATTATGTGCTTGTCTTTCAATATGATCCATCACCTCAGATCTGTTCTGTAGAGGTAACGTGTATATTTGTATAGAGTGCCTTCTCGGTGAATGTGTGGCTACTGCCAGTGTCGTGGTTCCTTATAATTGCAGTTGTCATTCCTTCTGGAGTAACAGAACTTGATGTGAGGAATAGTAAAACATGTTTTTCTTACTAAAACACCATCTGAAAATATACATTTCTTTTAATGAATTGGACTAATCCAAGAGGTATTTTTTCCTATGTCTGATATATTACAATAATGGAAGTAATGTTTGAATGCCACCAAATGCCATGTATTGTCCCAGGCACTTAATATATGTTGTCTTAATTAAAATTTCACGACCATTGTTTTATGAAGTTCATCGTACATGGATTAGGTTGGCATATTTTTCTGAAGGCTGTAGATAACGAAACTGGTGGAATATTCTATATGTCTCTTTAAAGTATTTATTTCAAAATTACAAACAATGTGTATGATGGACATTTTCCCTAATCAACCTGGTATAAGCCATGACTTCTAATTTATAGTCACAGATGCCCAGTTCTTCAGTCATCTTCATTTGTTTCTGAAGTTAGTTTAGGGAGGTGTGGAGAAAAGAGACGGTTTTGATAACCTAATTCTGCATAATAATCCATGAAATTCAAATGATAGTCTTAAGAGTTCGTATGCTCACCCCACACCTTGCTCTAGGGTACATACATCCAAGGTTTGGGAAACAGAAAAAAATCATGTTTGAGTATCCTGCCTCAAGCACTCCAGAGCAGAAAAAAGCCAGAGAAGAGAGACCCAGTCAAATTTTTTTTTCTAGAGAATTGCTGGAGAGACCAAACAACTATCCAAAGCCAGGAGTGGGGGCCAAAAAGGAAAATGGAAACAAGCACACAAATGGATTGAAATGTGAACAGATAGATACGCATCTGGGTTGATTTCTAGCCCTTGAATGTTACCAATTCCATATTGTGCTTATACAAGAGATGGGCACAGAACTTTGTCTTAATGGTTCAAAGCTGACTCTACATAAAGCATCTATCTTCAAGTGGCTTTAGGACTTTGGGTTCTCTTGTACTATAGATCACTAATTGGCAAACTATTACTCAGAAGCCAAAACTGGCTCACTACCTTTTGTGTAAATAAAGTTTGATTGGAACACTGCCCCACCCACTCATTTCCTTATTTTTTATGGCTGCTTTCCCACTACAATGGCAGAGTTGAACACTTGTGACAAAGTCTAAAATATTCATGATAGAGTTCTTTACATAAAATGTTTGCTGACTCCTGCTGTAAAGAAATCTTGTAATAGGATACCAAATGTCCTCATTTGGATCCTCTGATCATAGATAAAGATATATAGATAAATGTACACATATGTGTATGTGTGTGTATATAGTGCATATATATGTGTGTGTGTGTATTTTAGTAGAAACTTCCTTCCATTTGCTAAGATTTTTCTTGACCCAGAACAGCTACTATGCTTTCTATCAAATTTCACTTTGAATGTCTATAAAAAATTTCCAGATTTTGACAAATAGCTTATAGTTTTCAAAATACAAGGTCCATGTTTGGAAGCAATATCAAATGTTTTTTTCATCGACTTTCAAAATAGTGGTTTTATTGAAACATTCATGAGTTGTGAATGAATTTTTTGGTTATATCTTAAATATCTGAGTGATTAAACTTTTTACTGCTATTATCTTTAAGCTTATTTAGCATGCAGTCATCATGGATATTAAATAGTTTCTTATTTTCCTGATATCATTACCAACATTATCACAATGCATGCTTATATTTTGGGGGGATTTGTTGATATTTAAGGTCATGCAATTGAGAAATAACTCATTATCTATGACTTTGAGACCAAGGAATGTTATGCATCAAATTTAACCCATATAAGACATTAATGAACCCTATATTGACCTATACCCTGGTAGATATGCTTCCATATGGCAGTTTTGATCTTGTCAAGATTCAGAGATACCCAATAGACCAAGAAGTCCAGATGGGAAGGAGCTTTGCTGACTTGATATAATTAATCTTCTTGGGATTCAAGCATAAGAATAAAAACCGTAGTAAAGACTGTATATAGTTTGAATTAGTTTATATATTCTCTTATTAAATAAGTATGATTCTCTTCTGCTTCTAAGTATGATGGAGTGGTGATACTAGATTTGTCCTCCAATCATAAACCAGATCTGAACAAAATATAAGAAATGAAATCAGATAAAATGCAGCACAAGACTGTGATCCCTAAGACAAGGGGGGGGGGAAAGGCAGCAAGCCCTATGATTGTCCTGGATTTCTGTATGAGACACTTTCCGTGCAACAGTGTAGGGAGGGAAACGTAAACAAAGAGCAAGAATCTCCCTCAGTTGAGGACATAGGGTTCAGCGTTTGGTAAACCTGAAACATCTGGAGTTTGATGAGTAGAGTATAGGAGAGAAGGGAACTATGCTGAGAAAGAGCTCCAGAAATCTATAAAGGGTCACCTTGAGTCTTTGGCAAAATACTAAACTGTTCATGTGTAGGGTGGGACTCCCTGAGGCCAGCAAAAGAAAAAAACACTGGAGAAAGAATAACTGCCAGGTAGTTTTAAGTGGAACAACTCCCAGAGCATACACAAGGCTGGGAGACATTCAAATTCCAACTGAGTAAAATGACAGGATCTCACTAAAACTGTGACATTTAGTGGATATCAAAGAAGGGTCACACCATAGTTGGTAAGCTAACTAGCTCTAAATTAAAGATTATTCTATACCTGCCTAGAAAAGTTTTGAAATAAGACCCCAAGGATGAAGCATAATGCTGGCCTGAAAAAAATTAAAGAAAACCTTGATGCTTTTTAAAGAAGTAAAAATCCAAATACTCAACAAAATGTTAAAATTACCACAATCTGGTAAAAAAAATTACGTCACGTGCATAGTCTAGTAAAGACCATAGGGAAAAATGTAATCCATGACATGGAAAAAAAATCATTCAATAAAAACAGACCCAGAAATGACAGAGATGATAGGAGTTGGAGATAGCTACCATTAATATATTCAGCAGTTTAAAAGAAAAAAATGTGAGCATAAAAGTAGATAAGTGGAATTCATTAGAGGACAGCCAGATGTACCTTCTAGAAATAAAAATAAAATAACTAATATAGAAAATTCACTGGTTGTGCTTAATGGCAGATTAGACACTACAGGGGAAAAAACTGATAAACCTGAAGACATTGCAGTAGAATAGAAACAATCCAAACTAAGGCACAAAGAGAAAAAAAAAAAACTATGAAAATAATAAATGGAGACCCAGTGTTTTGTAGGACAGTATCAAGTAGTCTTAACATACATGTTGGAGTTCAGAAGGAAAGGGGGAAACAAGAAATATTTGAAGGAATTATGTCCAAAAGTTGTCCAAGTTTTGGAAGTATAAACTCGAAAAGCCAAGAAACTTAATGAGCTACAAGCAGGATTAACACAGAACTCTACACAGGCACATTTTAATAAAATTTTAGAAATCAGTGGTGAAGAAAAAGAATTTTTAAAGCAGACAGAAAACGTGTATTAAACAAAGGAGAGCAAAGATAAGACTTGTTACTAATGAGAAGTTGGTAATAATTCTAACCAGAAGACAATGGAACATCTTTAAAGTGTTGAAAGAAATACACAATTGAGTTAGAATTCTATATCCAGTGAAGATATTCTTAAAAATAAAAGTACTATAATTTTTTAGACAGATGAAATCTGAATTTTTAGTGAACAGACCTGTATTTAAAAAAATACTAAAGAAGCCCAGAAATGGTATCCATGAAGCAAAGGTAAAGCACTTTGCTTTCCTGGCTTTTAAAATTTCTTAAAAGATAATTGCTTAAAGACAGCAATAATGTATTAAGAAAACTTGAACTTACTTAGAAATAAAATTTATGATAATGAGAGCACACAGGATCAGAAAAAAAAATGGAAGACTTTATATTATACTTGATATGATATAGTCTTATTTGAAGGTGAATGGTTTTAAGTTAAATAGGTACACTGTCATCCTAGAGCAACAATTAAGAAATAAAGCAAATAAGTATAGCAAAAAAAGCCAAGAGTCTGATGAAGATTAATTGGAATCTAAAGAAAAAAAAAACTCAGTCCAAAAGAAGACAGGAAAAGAAGAAAAAGAGAACAAAGAACCGATGTGATGAGCAAAATATAATAAGACAACAGACCAAGGACAATGTTGTAACATTATATGTAAATGGTCAGATAATTGAAAACCTTGCTGTAAGCCTATAGTCTGATGAGCCAATATAATTCTTGAGACCAACAACTATTTGTGACATTTTCTCAAAAATAGATTTTGTGATACATTCTTGGCATTGTAAATATTTGGAAATGAAATTTTAATTTTCTTGGAAAATAATTTCAAGGAATACAATTAAATTTTTGATATCACATGTAGCAAAATTTACTCACACAAAACAAAAGTCACTTGAAAGAGAAAAAAGTTTTCAGAAGACTAAGATCTTTTTCCATTGGAAAAGAATTGAAGAAAATTTTTAAACATTTGAGTGCTGATGATGGAAGATGTAGGCATGTATTTTGGTTACAACATGGCTCCTAAGTAACAGTGTGACTTTGTCTGTGTCATTTCACTTTCTTGACATTTGGTTTCCTCTTCCATAAAATGAGGGGGTAGTCTGTGTTACTAAGATACTTGGGGACCAGAGATCATTTTAAGGCATAATTAACATATTACTAATGATCTAGTATTTTTAAAATGTATTCTTTCTTGTATTGTCCATATTGGCTTCAAGAATTAGAGAAGGAAAGCCTCACAGAGTGAGATATATTTCGTCCTGGTGTCATTATGTACTTCAGAGCTTTTCTTCTGGTAATGAAGCATCAGGATTTTGAATTCAGAACTCTTTTCTCCCTGAACTTTCTCCATCTCATTTTAAAATGTCTTTTTATCTCCCATTTTTTTGTGTGTTCTTGACATCCATGTTTGACCTCCTTACTAGACCTTGCTTGTGAATCTTTTCTACAACCTATCTTCACCAAGCTAAATGCCATATTCTGATAAATCAGGTATTCTGTTTGTTCTACAGCTGGAGAAAAAGAGAATGACATCGACCTCAGTCCTGATATTTAGTGGTACCTCACCCATAGTCTGTAATCCCTGTTCCAGTCTCCTCATCAGCCAGGATATATAAAAAACAAATAAACAAACAAAAAACAAGGCATGGACAGTCAACACTTGGAACCTAGAAAGAAAAAATGGTCCTTTTTCCAAGATCCATTTAGAACATGACTCCCAAAGTTCTAATTAGAAGGTACTCGAGAAGGAGGGGTACCTGGCTAGCTCAGTTGGAGGAGCATATGACTCTTGATCTTGGGGTCATGAGTTTGGGTCCCACATTGGGTGTAGAGATTACTAAAAAAGAAAACAAAGCAAAAACCCTTAAAAAAAA